>JAULKN010000001.1:0-258771 GCA_032356625.1 Axiothella rubrocincta
TTTGCTGTTCAAGACTCTCTATTTCCAGAGTTAGGATGAAAAATATATTCATCAACTCAGACAGGATTTATCACACTCGCTGATGACTTTCTTTCAGCTACGATAGTTGACAATAGTTTTATCAGCCAAGGTAACACTTACAACGTCTCAATCGGAATCGACGTAGATTCTACAGAGGCAACTACTGGTGTTGAATTCTTCGGTGGTACTGAATGAGCAAATTGAAACGGATCTACTTTAGGATTAGACGCTACGATAGTTGTTACTGACTCAGTAACTGGTTTTTCAACACCTACTACTCCACCTACTATTGGCGATACAATTGACGATGTTATAACGACATCACAGTCAATTAGTTTTAATGTGGTATATAGTAATGGATCATTAGAATTTAATCCAGACTTTATAGTGTCTATACAAAATGTTACAATTGACGCTAAAGATCTTAACGTAACATTTGCTTCATCTACTTTAGTGACTTTCGAAGTTCTTAGATTAGTTCCTGATACAATATACACTGGAGTAACTGTTGAAGCAAACTGATCACAAGATGACACAACAGTTGTATTCACCGATATGATAGATGACTCAGAAAGAGATATATCTACTGAGGCAGCGCCTGGTAAGATAATTATTCGACCAAGGTTTTCTGGAAGCAGCACTGGTGAGGGCTATGAACAACTGTTTGTAGAAATTACAGCTAGCGGTATCACTAATGATGTTACAGATTTGAATTCAACTAATATAATTGTGACCAATCCTAGCGATCCTAGTAAAACTTTAAATATCAATGATACTGCCAATAAACTTGATACATTGACAGGTATCCACGATTTTTATGTAGGTCCTATGTTGGGTGGCTGAGCTGACCTTGGCACTTGAAATATTGAAGTAATTTCGGCTGATTCTACATCTGGTGAACCAGTCATTTTGGATAACGTAATAATTGATGATAGCGACCTTGTTACACTCGTACCATATTGGGAAACGGGAGATGTAGAGGTATCATATAGTTCAAATGGCGAAGACGCTAGCACAACTATAGCCACACAACCAACGGACGTTACAGCTGTTACGGGTACTCAAAATGGTGAATTAGATATTGGTTGAGAAATTGATTATCCACAAGGAATCACTCTATCTCAACTTGACTTTACAGTTCAAGTGTCCAACGTTGATCCTTTAGAGGATGACTCTGCGTGAGTGGACTTCACTGACCAAACATCTAGTTTTGGGACAGATATGAAATCTGCAACAATTAGTGGATTGAATGGACCAACATATAGCGAAGGTGTTTGAGTTCAAATTACAGTAGGTTACCCCGACACTTCACAAGTTGCAATTCCTGTAGTTTCAACTATTAAAACTATTCCAAAACAACCTGGTAATACTAATCCTGGTAGCGGACTTTCAACTGGTGCCTTAATTGGAATCATCGTTGGATCTATTGCTGGAGCGGCTTTAATCGGTCTTGGTGCGTTCTTCATTGTTAAGAAAAAGAATTCTGATGACAAACCTTCAATGGATAAAAAAGACGAAGTTAAAAAACCTGTCTAAATAATTAGAATAATTTATTATTTCATAAATAAAAATGCCTCTATATCGGGGGTGTTTTTTTTTTGTTATAATTAATGTTAATTACTATAAACACACAATGAAAGAAGTAAATAAAAAAGTATTCAATTCCATTTTTGCATTAGGGACAATTGCTGGTGCAATATCTATGCCAACAGTGGTCGCTCTTACAAATATAAAACTTGATATTGATTCTTCTATCTCATTAGAATCATCAAATATTATGACGGCTCCTACAAATCTTATTGTAACTCAAGGTTCTAACGAAGGAGAGATCACGATTCAATGAGATACAATCGACATATTAAATACAAAATCCATTGTATATTTTGCTATTCAAGATACTCTATTTGAAGGGTCGGGATGAAAAATATATTCATCAGCCCAAACAAAATATGTCACTCTAAAAGAAGATCTTTCTTCAGCAACGATTATTGATGACAATTATATTACTCAGGGTAATACCTATAACGTTTCAATAGGAATTGATGTTGATCCTACCGATACAACTGCCATTGAATACTTTGAAGATACTCCTTGAAGCAACTGAAATGAAACTACTCTAGGAATTCATTTCGAAGTAGTTGTTACTAACTCAGTGAGTGGTTTTGCAACACCTACTAATCCCCCGTCTATAGGAAGTACTATAGACTCTATTATAGTTACTTCGCCAGAGTCTATTAGTTTTACTATTTCATATGATAATGGTTCATTGGAATTTAACCCAAATTTTATAGTTACATTAGTGGACGTTGATACAAACAACATCACCATTGATACTAAAGATCTTAATGTCGTCTTTACCTCGTCTACATTGACAACAATAGAGATTCTACGATTAACTCCAGGAACACAATATGAAACTATATCTGTTGATGCAAGTTGATCACAGGACAATGTAACAATACCATTCAATTACTCAACCAATCCAATAACTATATCAACGTCTACAGACGTAGCGCCTAGCTCATTAGTTGTTGGTGCGCTTATTCAAGTATGAAACTCTACATGGGCTGATATAACCATTGATATTGGGGGTAATGATATCGCAAACGTAGTAGAGCCTACTACAGCGAACATAGTTATAACTAATCTGAATAATCCTGTCGAAACTGTTGATTTAACCACTGTCACTCTTCCTCCTCTTGCATTTATTTGAACACATACATTTGAATTGGGCGGAAATAACGGAACGGTATTTACGAGTTTTGATAATATAGGCATTGACGTACTTGCGGTGGGGGAGACAGACGGTGAGCCTATTAGCTTGAATAATACAATAATCGATGACGAAATTAATATCAAAGGAGCCCCATCTATTGTTACATATAGTTTAAATGGTATTAACGCTGATGCATCTATATCCAATCCCCTAACGAGTTTAGAAGCTGTGACAGGTTCTCAAAACGGAGAAATTGATATCAATTGAGAAATTGACTATCCTCAAGGAATTACTCTATCTCAACTTGGATTTAAAGTTGAAGTATTAACTACTAAACCTACATGAGACGACGATAACTTTATTGACGTCACCGATCAAACTTCTAACTTTGGAGCAAGTATAAAGTCTGCGACAATTAGTGGATTGAGTGGGCCTTCGTATGTTGAGGGTGTCTGAGTTAGAGTCACCATTGATTATCTAACAATATCTTATGATGGGACAGAATCTGGGGTGACAACCGCTATTGCTGTCTTGCCTAAAATCCCTACTAATCCAAACAATCCTAGTAGCGGACTTTCAACTGGTGCCTTAATTGGAATCATCGTCGGATCTGTTGCTGGAGCGATTTTAATCGGTCTTGGTGCGTTCTTCATTATTAAGAAAAAGAATTCTTTGGACAAACCCGATGCGGATGACAAAGTTGTATCTGAATAAAAACGTCTACTAATATTGGATTGTTTTTCATTTTCTTAATTTATAATTTACTATATGAACGAATCAATATTTGAATTAATTTTAAAGAAAGAGATACCAGGTTTTATTATCTATGAAGATGATAACTTCTTTGGATTACTTGATGTAAATCCCAAACAAAATGGACATACGCTCTTAATAACTAAAGCAAAAAAACAAAGTATCTTGCACGAAGATCAAGAGACTCTAAAAAACTACTTAGTCGTCGCTAATAAAGTCTCTAAGATACTAAAGGAGAAATTAGGTGCTAACGGATTTAGATATCAATTTAACTCAGAAAAAATAGCTGGTCAAGAAGTGATGCACACACATCTTCACATAATACCTTACTACGATAATGGCGAAGAAATTATAGACGTTAAAAAAATATGAGATAAGATAACAAAGTAACTATTACTTTCTTCTAATAAAAAAACCACTCAATGTGGTTTTTTTTATTTTATTATTAGTCGATCTTTACTTCGACGTCACTATTATCTTCAAAGTCTAACTCTTTCGAGGCACCTGGCTCAAATGTAGATAGTCTACTGTCTCTTACGTTTCTTTCGTATATCTCTTGACTTCAAATCTCTTCTTCATCATCTAGACCCTCAAAGATATCATATTTCCCTTTAGGCTCTATTGCGCCTGTTAGTGGATCAACTCTACCTGTTCCTGCGGGGATTTTCTTCCCTACAATAACTGACTCTTTAATCCCATAAAGATTATCTATTTTTTGCGCCAATGAAGCTTTTATTAATGCCTCAGCGGTTCTTTGGTATGAGGCCGCTGCAAGGAATGACTCAGAGTGCAATGGAAGAAGTTTTATTCCGATTATCATCTGTTGTCCGACTACTAATCTCTTACCTTCTTTGATTAATCTTTCGTTTGTCTCTTTCATTAAATCCTTAGAGATGATCTCTGTCTTATAGAAGTCAGAGTCCCCTGCGTCAATAACTTTAAATTTAGATAACATCTGTCGGATAATAACCTCTATATACTTATCTGAAATCTCGATCCCTTGTAATCGGTATAGTCTTTGCATCTCTTTAATAAGATATGACTGTACAGCTCTTGGGCCGGCATATAGTAATAAGTCTTGTAATCTAATGGCTCCTTCAATAATTTTAGAACCAGCTAGGATAACGTCTCCCTCTTTTATTCTAAGAAGTGAAGTAGAGATATTAATATCTATAGGATAAACCATAGATGCACCTTTTTTAGGTTTTATCTCCACCTCATATTTTGTGTACTCACCGTATGAGTTCATATTTTTAGGAGTGATGGACTTAATAGTACCACCGATTTTAGATATGACTGCTTGCCCTTTAGGGTTATGAGTCGCATCGACTAACTCTTGCAGTCTATCGAATCCTTGGGTAATATCAGCCACACCAGCAACTCCACCTGTATGGAATGTACGCATGGTTAGCTGTGTCCCTGGTTCACCGATAGATTGTGCTGAGATAATTCCTACTGCCTCTCCTACGTCTACTAAGTGGTGTGTCGTAAGGTCTGTACCAAAACATTTACTACATACCCCTCTTTTTGAAGAACACGTTAGCACAGATCGAATGAATACCTCTTGAATGTCTGCCTTTTCTACCTCTAAGGCTAATTTAGGAGTGACTAGACTATTTGCCTTAACAATTATAGTGTTACCCTTCTTAATAGCTTTTGTCGTGTATCTTCCTGTAATTCTTTCAGAGATTGACTCAATGATTGATCCATTTTTTGTATCAACTATTGGTTTAACTCTAAAGCCTTTATTTGAACCACAGTCAGGCTCAACAATAAGTACGTCTTGCGCTGCGTCAACTAACCTTCTCGTTAGATAACCAGAGTCGGCTGTTTTAGTCGCTGTATCTGATAGCCCTTTTCTAGAACCGTGTGTTGATAGGAAATACTCGAAAGGTGTTAATCCAATTTTGAATGATGACTTAATAGGAATTTCTTCCGTTGAACGCACTAGGATTCCGTGTCTTTTGAAAGCGGCATATTCATGTGTCGCTTTCGACATTGATCCACGCATTCCTGCAAGTTGAACGAAGTTTGAGATGTTTCCTCTAGCTCCTGAGTCCATCATCATGAATAGTGAGTTGTTTTTTGAATTACCGATAATCTTACTTAATTCATCTTGGATTTTATCTTTGGCCTCGGATCAAACATTAAGTACCTTTCTATATCTTTCGTCGTCAGAGATAAATCCTTCTTTAGAAAATTTAGATAGTTCACTAACTTGTTTGTCAGCGTCTTTAATAAGTGCATCTTTTGAGTCAACATCTAAAACGTCTTCGATACCCATTGAAGTCCCCGAAAGCATTGAGTAGTAGAAACCTAGATCTTTAATTCTATCTAATGTCCCTCCTATCTCATCAGGTTGTTTATCATAAACGTCTTCAATGATTCTTGAAAGTGTTGACTTTTTAATCGGTTCAAATGTTTTTGATACCTTTTCAAATTTAACTTTTAAGTCCATTGCGTCTTTAGTCAGGTAATTTAATACGTCTGCCTTATCTTGAGAATATTGATTCACTCAAGGGTAAGTGCTTGGTAATGCGATATTAAGTAGTGTTCTTCCCGGAGTTGTTATTAAATATTTATAACTAGAGTATTTTACCCCTGGGAATTTTTCTTTAATATTTTTTGCAGTTAATGGTAGAGCAATTACGTCATGGATATGAAGTGTCTTTTGTAATAATCTTTTATTAATTTCATCTATTGAGGAAAGAATTGTTAAGTTATTACTTTCAGAGATTTTTGTTAAGAAGTAAATCCCTAGGACAATATCTTGCGAAGGCGAAACTACTAGCTTCCCATCTTTGGGACCTAGAATGTTTTTTGTAGAAAGAATAAGCTCTCTTGCCTCTGCGTTTGCTTTTTTAGATAATGGAACGTGAACAGCCATTTGGTCACCGTCAAAGTCGGCATTGAAGGCAGTGGTTACAAGTGGGTGTAATTTTATCGCTTTACCCTCGGTAATGATCGGTTCAAAAGCTTGTATTGAAAGTCTGTGAAGCGTAGGGGCTCTGTTTAAAAGAACTAACTTATCTTTTATTACCTCTCCCGCTATTTTTCAAATACTATTGTCATATCTTTCGATTAGTTTTTTAGCGACCTTTATATTAGGCGCCTTCTCACTTTTGACTAATTCATAAACTATAAATGGTTCAAATAGTTTTACGATCATCTCTTTAGGAATTCCTACTTGATTTAGTTTTAGTTCAGGACCAACAACTATTACTGAACGTCCAGAATAGTCTACTCTTTTACCTAGTAGGTTCTGTCTAAATCTTCCTTGCTTCCCTTTAAGGTTATCAGCGAATGACTTAAGTGGTCTTTTGTCTTTTGCCTGAGTGGGCACTTGTTTTCTTGCGTTATCAAAAAGAGCGTCTACAGATTCTTGCAGCATTCTTTTTTCATTAGCGATTAAAATTTCAGGAGCGCCCTTCTCTAGTCAGTTTTTAACTCTATTATTTCTTATGATGATTCTTCTATAAAGATCATTGATATCTACCGTAGAGTGTCTACCTCCGTCTAGTTGGATTAGGGGTCTTAAATTAGCAGGAATAACAGGGATGATTTTTATGATCATCTCTCCTGGATTTTGATTTGATTTTATAAATGCTTCGATAACTTTTTTTCTTCTTAAATTAAAATTAAGATTAACTTTGTCACCGAACCTACTTTCCACTATTTCCTTCTCTTGTTTAAGATCTAGGTTTTCAAGAAGTTTTTTAATAATCTCTCCACCTGTTCCGATTTCTATATCGAAAAATTCATAAAGGAAGTCATTATATTCAATACAGTCGATTCCATATTGTTGTCCCTCTAAACTGGTCGCTTCTTTTAAAAGAATATCTATTCTATCTTTGATTAGTTTTTCTTTTTCTTTGTCGCCTTTAACTTGTTCAAGAATTTTTAGGAAGAAGTTTTTATATATTGATGGCGCCTGTTGTGCGGGAATTATTTTTCGCTCAGGGATACCTTCAAAGCCAGCATTTTTATAAACAATATATGACTTGTAATAAAGTACCTGGTCAAGTTCTTGTTGTTTTAAACCAAGAACGGATCTAATCGGAGAGTAGTCTACTTTTGAGAATCAAATGTGTGCCACTGAAGTCGCAAGACTAATGTGTCCCATTTTTCTTCTTCGAGACATTTTTGATTCAATAATTGAGTCACCACATTTTGGACATGGCTTTCCTGCGTCAGCTTTTTTATTTCTCGCTCCACAGTTAGCACAGGCGTAGTCAATCATCGGTCCGAAGATTTTTTCATCGAAAAGACCTTTTTTCTCTGACTTATGTGTTTTATAGTTAATCGTTTCTGGTTTAGTAACCTCACCATTACTTCACTTTAAAACATCGCTCATAGTAGCAATCGCAATTTCTATTTTAGAAATGTCATCAATTGGGTTGTGATATTCTCTTCTGGTATTAATTTTTATTTCGTTTTCTAACATATTGTTTTCCATATTATTTTCCATATTACTTTTCTATCTAGAGTTTGTTATCTATCTCTAAAATTTCTCCTTTTATATCTCTAAATCTTAATCTTAGTCCTAGTCCTCTTAGTTCATAAAATAGAACTCAGAATCCCTCGGGGATGTTTGAAGAAGGCATTCTTCTTCTCCCATATCCTCTAGCGATCGCGTTATAAGTTTCACTTCTTCCTTTAATGTCGTCAGACTTAACTGTTAACATCTCTTGTAAAATATTACTTGCTCCGTAGGCCTCGATAGCTCAACCTTCCATCTCACCAAATCTTTGTCCACCATTTTGTGACTTTCCTCGTAGTGGTTGTTGTGTGATTAAAGAGTATGGACCGATTGACCTTGCATGCATCTTATCGTCAATCATGTGAGAGAGTTTAAGCATATACATTATTCCGACAGCTACAGGTTCGTCATATTTTTCGCCAGTGATTCCGTCATGTAAATAGTATTTCCCTGTTAAAGGCATCTTAGCTTCCTTAAGAATGTTTTTTAAGTCTTTATTGTTCACACCGTTGAATATCGGTGTAGAGACTTTAAGTCCTAGTATTTTTGCCGCCATTCCTAAGTGAAGTTCTAAAACTTGTCCGACATTCATCCGTGAAGGAACACCTAGTGGGTTTAACATAATATCTATCGGAGTTCCGTCATCTAGGTGAGGCATGTCTTCTATAGGTAGAACTATTGAAACAACACCTTTGTTACCATGTCGACCTGACATTTTATCCCCTTCTTTTAGTTTTCTTTTTTTGGCTATGTAGACCTTAACGATTTTTTCAACGCCGTCGTCTAATCTATCTCCGCCTTCTCTTGAAAGGATCTCTACTCTTTGTACAGTTCCTTCCGCTCCATTTTGAACACGTAATGATGTGTCTCTAATACCTTTAGTTTTTTTACCTAAAATAGCATTTAATAATTGATCTTCGGGTGACTGTTCGTCGTCTCCCTTAGGAGTTACTTTACCTACTAGAACGTCTCCAAATTTAACCTGACTACCTGGAATAATTATCCCGTCCGATCCTAAGTTTCTCATTGATATTAATGAAGCATTTGGGATTTCGTTTGTTATTTGTTCACTACCTAATTTTGTGGTTCTTTGTTGTGCGGTGTGTTCTTCAATATGAATCGAAGTAAACACGTCGTCTTTTACTAATCTTTCAGAGACGATAATCGCATCTTCATAGTTGTATCCTCTTCAAGTAGAGAAGGCTACAAGAACATTTTTACCGATAGCTAGCTCACCGTCATTGACACTTGGTCCGTCAGCGATGATCTGTCCTTTTTTAATTTTCTGATTTTCTTTTACAACAGGAATTTGATTAATTGAACTACCCTGGTTTGACCTAGTAAATTTTTCTAATTTATAAGTTTTTTCTTTATCCTTTTCAGAGATCTTGATCTTTTCAGAAGAGACAAAAGTAACCACTCCTGCCTCTCTTGCGGTTAAAGTGGTCGGAGAATATTTAGCAGACTCCTGTTCTATACCTGTCGCAACAATTGGAGAGTCAGACTGAATTAGAGGAACTGATTGACGTTGCATGTTGGCTCCCATAAGGGCTCTATTCGCATCGTTATTTTCTAGGAATGGAATATGTGAAGTAGCTAAAGAAACTATTTGTTTTGGAGAGACATTAATTAATGTAACTTCATTTCTTGTTCTCTCTTCAAAATTACCCTGGTTTCTTATAATTAATTTTTTCTCTATAATAACATTTCCGTCTAACCTTGTAGTCGCTGGTGCTATAAAGTGTCCGATTTCATCGTCTGCCATTAATCATTTTATTTTCTTAGGATTAGAATTAACAACTCCTTTTGTTACTTCGTAAAATGGTGTTTCGATTAAACCATATTCATTCACTCTTGCGTAGATTGCAAGGTTAAGAATTAACCCGATATTTGGTCCTTCTGGTGTTTCGATTGGATCTATTCTTCCGTAGTGAGTATCGTGGATTCCCCTAACTACTAAAGAGGCAGTATCTCTACTTAATCCTCCAGGGCCTAGAGAAGTAATTCTTCTTTTGTTAGATATCTCTGCAAGTGGATTTACTTGGTCCATGAATTGTGATAATTGTGAAGAGTTGAAGAAGTCCTTAATTACTGTCTCCATCAACTTGTGGTTTGTAATAGATTTAATAGTAACGTTTTCTTCAATCTTAGTCGCCATTCTATCTTTCATATTTTTTTCAATTCTTGTAAGACCGATTCTTAATTGGTTTTTTAGAAGATCATTAATTGTTTGGATCTTTCTATTTTGTAATGAGTCGATGTCGTCATACTTAAATAGTCCTTCTTCAAGGTTTAAAATATATCCGATAGTTGTTAGAAGATCTGAAATTGTTAAGTGTCTATAAGTTGTGTTGGTATTTGCCATAACATTTAGAACTCTTTTCTTACCTTCTTTATCCTCTTCTAAAATTTTTATGATGTGTACTTGTGAGAATATTTTTTTCTCAGTTTCGTTTAAATTTTCTAGATAACCCTTTTCTTCAAAGAATATAGGATCGACTGTAAGGTTTGTCATCTTAAGACTATTGTCTTCTCACGCCTTCATTATCTTATCGGTATTTTCTAGATTAACTAATTGACCTTTTTTAAGAATTACTGCGCCTGACTCTTTAACGACGTCTTCTGCTAAAATTTTTCCGATAATTCTATTTCTTGGAGAGAGCTTAGAATTAATTTTGAATCTTCCTGTTTTTGAAAGATCCATTCTTTTTCCATTGAATAAAAGATTTGATATCGCAGCATTTACAGCGGCGTTTGTCGATCTATCTCCTGGATTAATTGTTGAAAATATTTGCTTTCTTGCTTCGAATGGATTTTTTTGTATGCTAGGAATTTTTAACATTGATTGAACAACTAGGTCGTGCTCTTGATAGATGTCTTTTATTTGCGCATCGTCAAGACCAAGCCCATATAAAAGAAGTGCCATTTTTAATTTTTTAGATTTATCAATTCTTAATTTAACGTCACCGGCTTCTTCGCCAAGTAATTTGTAATCTTTGTAATCTAATTCAATTCATGAACCTCTAGCAGGAATAAGTGTTGAAACTTTGAACACAGCTGAGTGCGAAGTTGATTGCGCTCTAGCAGTTTTCATGTTTTCAAAATATATCCCTGGCGATCTAACGATCTGTGAAATTATTACCCTCTCTGTTCCATTGATAATAAAACTTCCGCCTGAAGTCATCAATGGTAGATTGGCGATAAACGACTCATCTTCTTGGATAATTTCTCCAGTACTAATATTTTCTAACTGAAATTTCGCTTTTAAGACACCGTAATAATTAGAACCTTTTAGTTTTGTACTTGCTACTCTTTCGTCTTCGTCTCCTTCTTTTTCAAGAACGTCTAGACTATGACTCACATAGATGATTTTTCATTTGTTGTTAGTGGAGATCACTGGGTATATATCTTCAAAAATCTCTTTAATCCCCTGAGTGATAAAGATGTTGAAAAAATCTTTTTGAATTGCTAGCAAGTCAAACACTGGAAGACCTATTGAGCTTTTCTCATAGTTCCTTCTCTTTGTCCCCACTCCGAATAGGGTTTCTTTATATTGTTCTGTATTTTTCATATCTTTCCTTTAATATAAAAACATACAAAAAAGGATTTTTATATTACCTCTTTTGTATTTAGTGTTTTTTTATTCTGCGACTACTTCAGCGCCTATATCTTTAAATTTTTTAATTAACTCTTCAGCTTCTTCTGGTGAAGCTTCTTCTTTTATAACTCCGCCTGTTTCTGCGAATGTTTTCGCTTCCATAAGACCTAGTCCTAAAATTTCTCGAACTAATTTAATCACGCCAATTTTGTTAGCTCCTGCTGATTTTAAAACCACGTTTTTTTCAACTGAAGTGTCCTCTGCTGCTGACTGTGCTGCCATTGGAGCTGCTGCTGTTACACCGAATTCTTCTTCGATTGCCTTAATTAATTCATTAAGCTCCATAACTTTCATATTTTTTAATTCTTCTATAAATTTTTCTTTTTTAAATGCCATAATATTTCCTTTTGTTATTTTTTACCTTTTTCTTCTTTGTCTGCTATCTGTTGCAATGAATACGCTAGGTTGCGCATATTCGCTTGCAAGACGGATAAGAGCATTGCTAATAGTCCATCCTTGCTTGGTAATGAAGCGATTTCTAATATTGATTTTTTATCGTATCACTCATTATCTATGTAGGCCCCTTTAAACTCGATTAACTCATCTGTGTCATCGATCGCTTTTTTAAGAACCTTTAACGCTTCGGGGTTGTCTTTCTCTACAAATGAGAACATTGAGGGTCCCGTTAAGATGTCTACTATTTCTTTTTTATCAGACTCTTCAAAAGCTCTTTTCGCTATCCTATTCTTATAAACGATATTTCTAGAGCCTACTTTTAAAAGTTCTCCCCTAAGTTCTGAAATCTTATTTGCCTTTAGGCCTAGATAATCTCAGACAATAATAGAGTGTGACTCTTTAATTAATTGCTTCAACTCATTTAGTTGAGTCTTTTTTTGATCTTTTGTTAATACCATTGTCTACACCTTCTCCACTAATACTGCGGGTCCCATCGTCGTCGATATCGCTATAGTAATAAAGAAATCTCCTTTTACTGTTGCGGGCCTTAGCGATTTGATTAGAGTATATAAAGAGTTGTAATTCTCTATTAAGCTTTTATCGTCAAAACTTTTTTTCCCAATACGTACACTAATAATTCCTTGCTTGTCAGTTCTATATTCTACCTGTCCTTTTTTTATATCAGAAATAGATTTTTCAATATCATTAGTAACTGTTCCTAACTTGGGGTTTGGCATTAATCCTTTTGGACCTAAAACCTTCCCAAATTTAGCAAACTCTTGCATCATCTTTGGAGTAGTTACGATAAAGTCAAAATCGAATCAATTATCTTTTTTTATCTTATTAAGAATTGTTGTGTCTTCTGCATAATCCGCTCCACTTTTTTTAGCAATCGCTCTGTCGTTGGTGTCTCCTACAAAAAGAACTTTAACGTCTTTTCCAGTGCCCTTTGGAAGAACGATTGATCCTCTTAGTTGTTGTTCTGATTTTTTAGGATCTAAATTTAAATTAAACGAAACAGTAATTGTTGGATCAAACTTTTCATAAGAGGTTTGTTTACTTAATTTTATCGCTTCCGAAATAGTATAAGATTTTTCCTTATCAATTACCTCGTTTGCTTTTTTTAAATTTTTAGAAAACTTTCTCATCAGTTGATTTTTCCTTTGAAGTTTGCCCTTCTATTTCAATGCCCATATTTGACGCCTGTCCCTTTAACATTGAAACGGCTTTTTCTATTGAGTTAGCATTTAAGTCTTCAAACTTATACTCTGCTATTTTTACTAAATCTGCTTCGCTTATTGTTCCGACTTTCTCTTTTAATGAGTTAGAGCTTCCTTTGGGAACTTTTGCATATTTTTTTATTAAAACTGCCGCTGGCGTTGTTTTTAAAACAAATGTAAATGATCTATCAGAATAAGCAGAAATAATTACTGGGACAACGTCATCGATTCTATTTTTGGTCGCTTCGTTAAAATCTCTAGTGAAACCACCCATGTCAATCCCCAATGATGCAAGCTCTGGCCCTGGTTTTGCCTTTCCGCCGATTAGTTCTAATTTAGCTACTCGTGTAAGTTTTTGATTTTTCTTCGCCATATTATTTACTCGCTCCTCGTATCTACTATTTTTAAAATAAAGACATAACTTTTTAAGGGTATGTCTATCTAATAAAATAAAAACATAACCTCGGTAGCAAATTAAGTTTAGAACAGCTACTATCTTTAGTTATTTCTATTTTATTATTATATATTAATTTAAGGGAAAAAAAGATTTTATCTAGATTTTACAAGAACGTCTAATGGTAGTTCCACTGATGTCTTTCTTCCAAACATTTCAAGTTCTATTGAAACACTTTGATTGATTAATGAGATTTGTTGAACCTTGCCAGTTCTTCCTACAAAGTGACCTTCTTTTACTTCAACAATGTCTCCTTCTTTGAATGATGGAGTCACGATAGCTTTCGTGTTTCCTTTAGTTGCGTCTTTAACGTTTTTAAGTTGAGTGTCTTCTTGTACAGATTTTGCTATCATTCTTTCTATTTGAATTTCATTAATAGGTGTCGGCTTTGCTCCCGCTCCACTTGATCCTACAATCCCTGTAACTTTTTCAGTGTTACGTATGATATATCAAGATTCGTCTGTCATATCTACTTTTACGAATAGATATCCCGGAAACATCGGTTTTCGTTTTGACTTTCCCGCCTCAGTGGTTACTGTAGTCATCGGTAGAAGAACTTCCTCAATAGAAGAGTATGAAATTCCTCCTTGTTCGAAATCTTTATTTCTTAGTTGTTCTTGAACTTTTTGTTCGTAGTTTGGAGCAACTTGGATTAAGTATCATTTTACGTTTTGGTTTGTTGTTTGCTGTGCCATTTTTTTATCCTTGCATAAGACTGATTAAACTAGTCATCCCTCACGAAAATAAAACAATGCATCCACCGATAACAATCACTGTCGACATTGTGTAAACAAATGTTTGCGTCGACTTCTTAAGATTCGATCAACGTATTCTTCTTAATTCCTTTGTAAAACTCTTATATAAATTTACCATCTTATTTTTATCTTGTTTCCTTATGTGTTGTGTGTTTGTTGCATGTTGGGCAAAACTTTTTCAATTCTAATTTTTCAGTAGCGTTTTCCGCTCTATAAATTGAATAATTTCTTGAAAGACATACGTCACAGATTAGGATAACTTTTTTTCTCACTTATAATTTCTTAATTTTAATTATAGGGTTTTAAAGTATTTTTATCCAAAAAAAAAAGAGCTGCTAAACTCTTTCTTTCTTAAATTTTTTTCCCTATCTTATTTTTTAAATAGTAATAAGTAGATTTTGAGATATGCATTTTCTCCAGTATTACCTCTTGGGGAGTTCCCTTGTCTATCATGGATAATAATTTTTTCTCTTTTACATTCAATTTCTTGGTGAATAATTCATCGGTCGCTTTGGAGATGTCTAATGTGGGTAGTAATTCTCCTTCGGATTTACTATCTTCGACTAATAGAAAACTGGATGCATAATTCAATGTCTTATAGGAATTGGTTGTAAATTTTCTTAAGTATGTAGTAATTCCTCATTGAGTAAATTTTTTCACATAACTGGGAAAGAAAGATTTGCTATTAAAATCATAGTTCATAACATTCTGTCAAAAAATTACAATAATTTCTTGCTCGATATCTTTTCTATCTAATGGAATATTAGGAAATGAAGTTAATGATTTGTTAGTTAAGTTAACTATTAGAGGATTGTAGTAATCTAATAATTTCAAGAGAGATGTCGAACATCCCTTTTGAACTTTTTTAACAAGATCTATTTGATGATTTAATTTTTCATCTAAAAAGTTTTGGTGAGGCATTTTGCGCTCCTTCAATTAGTTAACTCTGTTCTTATAATGGTTGTGTAAAACAATCGCACTTGTTGAAGCAACATTCAATGATTCAACTTGGGAAGATATGTCAATTTTTAATTTCATATCAACATTATCGCCAATAACTTTTCGCATCCCTTTTCCTTCGCTTGATAAAACATAAGCTAGGGGTTTATTGAATTCGTTAATATGACTTAACTCGTGTGTTGAGTTTGAATCCAAACCAACTACTCAAAATCCTGATCTCTTTAAAGTTCTAATAGCATTCAACATATTGTCTTCTGCGATTTTTATTTTAAATCAATTTCCTCCAGAGGCCTTCATCGCTGACGCTGAAAGAGGAGACATATTTCCTTTTGAAACAATTATTGCGTCACATCCAAAACCGATAGCGTTTCTTATTATTGCTCCAAAATTTTGCGGATCGCTAATTTGGTCTAATAGGAGAATGCTTGAATTATCTGTTTGTGAGATATGATTTAATATTTCGTTAGTATTCAAAATTTTTGGATTTTGAATTTTGCAAAAAGTGTTTTGGTGACTTGCGTTCACAAATTTATTCTTTTGAATAAAATCGAATTCTATTGGATTGAATTTCTTTTGTTTTTTTTCTGCTAAACTCACTAATTTAGTGTCAGTGGATTTACCGTAAACTTCAATCACAATTTCTGGTTTCTTTGTGAGTAATTCAAATATGTGATTTCTACCATATACAATCATGTTATTTAAATTGCACCTTTATATTTTCTGGATTTGAGCCAGTTGTTTCTATACTAATTCTGAAACCTAAAACATCAAGACAGAAAAGTAATTTTTTTAAATTTTCTAGTGACTGAGCTTTAGATGTCGTGGGACTGTTAAGTTTTTTTATCAGAGATAAAATGTGCGTGTAAGAATTTGCTAAGTCCAAATTTGATGAAAGAATTTCTATGAATTCTTTGTCTTCTAATTTTTCTTTAACAATGTCGTTAACTAAAATATTTTCAAAAGATAATTTTACAAGTGTTTTTGTAATCGCGTTAGTAATTTTTTCTCTAATTTTTTTAGCATTACCAATACTCTCTAATGAAATATTTATGGGTTTTTGTGGGTTAGAAGAACAAGTAATTAATCTAAGATCGTATGGTTCAATATTTACTAAATTATGGTTTCCCAATGACTTGGAAATTTTAGTACCGTCTCATGAAACATGTCCTACGTAAAATCACATCTCGGCTAATGGCCTAGAATAGATCGCTTGGTATTGAGACATCTCGTTTAAATGATGGGGGAATCTTAAATCCATTCCTCCTCCATGAATTGCAGCACTCTTCCCTTTAAAAAAATGATCTACAAAATATGCACATTCAGTGTGTCAACCAGGTCTACCCAAACCTCAAGGAGATTCAAACTTGATTCCCTTGGTTGTTTTCTTTCATAAGGAAAAATCTAATTGATTTCTTTTTCCTTTTACCTTTGAGACGGACTTACTTTTAAGTTCTTCTGAATTTAAATTAATAAATTTTCCGTAATTTTCTATTTTTTCCACAGAAAAATAAACAGAGCCCTCTCCCTCATAAGCGAATCCTTTGTCGACAAGGAGTGAAATGAAAGACACCATCCCTTCGATATGATCAGAAACTCTTGGAAAATTGGTTGTTTGATTTTTGGGATAGTCTTTAACATTGAGTATATTGAGTTTTTTTAAATCTTCAATGTAATATTTTTCATATTTTTCACTTATATCTTTTTCTGTTTTCTTAGTTTGTATGGCACGTTCAATTATTTTATCGTCTATATCTGTGATGTTATGAATTAAATTTACATTTATACCAAGATGAATTAGAAGCCTATGTAAAACGTCAAAGACGATGGGTCCTCTCATGTTTCCTATATGGGCTTTATCGTATACGGTGGGTCCACACAGATATATATCAACTTTTTCCTTTGACGGAGAAAAGGTCTTAATATCTTCGGTGTAGAAATCTTTTAAGTGTAATTTCATTATTCCTTATTTATAAAAGAAAAAATAGGCTAAGCCTATTTTTTAGTTCACTTGTCAATTTCTTCTTTTGTTCCTCTAACTCAGTGATTAGGTCTTACCTCGACCTCTCTTACTAACGTATAGTCGTTGTAAAGGTGTATCTTTTCAGAGTACTCTTCAGTCGGTAGTTTGTCTCCTATGTGTTTTAATGAGGGCTGGGCGTTGATCAATGCCTTTGTATACGGATGGACAGGTTTGTTATAAACTGACTCTGCTGGACCTATTTCTACGATATCTCCCTTATAGATAACACAGATTCTATCTGCTATATAGTTCACCATCTCTAAGTCATGGGCGATGAAGATAATTGACATTTTAAACTCTTCTTGCAGGTCTTTTAAAAGATTAATTATTCCTGCTTGAAGAGAGACGTCTAAGGCTGAGATGGGTTCGTCGGCTACGATAAATTCCGGTTTAGTAATCACTGAACGAGCGATTCCTATTCTCTGTCTTTGTCCTCCACTAAATTCTGACGGATAGCTACTTAAGATATCTGCAGATAGACCTACTTTTTCTAAAATTTCACCTAGCTTTGTCTCTACATATTTTTCTCTTGTGACCTTGTCATTTAAAATTTGATCCAACGTCGCATCTTCATTATTTAGTCTCGTTAACTCGCTATCTAAAATAACACTTTCCTTTGCGATAGTTTTTTGATTTCTTGCTGAAAAATATCTTATTCTTAAACTGTTAAATAATTCAAAGTTAGCATTTTTTGTTTTGGCTACAAAGTGATCGTAATTGAAGTTTTTGAAATAGTTATTATTTTTTTCTATTTCGGCATTTACTTTCCCCTCAGCCATTCTTAATTTTGCGATCTCGCTACCTATTTTTAAAGAAAGTGATTTTAATTGTTTCTTTCTTTTTCAACTATTGAATAAAATATTCATATCTCGAGCTATTTTATTTTCTTGTAAAATAAGATCAAAAAATTCGTTTGAGTTTTCCTCTTTGTGAAGTTTTGCGGTTTCAGAAAATTCAATTTCAAATTGTTTATAGAAGTCTAATTTTTCTTTTGTCATATCTTTCTTCTCGTTTAAAAGTTGGATATCAAATTGTAGAAGTTTTATTGTATTTCCATCAGCGGCGTTCTTGAATGAGTCATTTTTATATTTTATTAGTTTTACAATATCACTAACTTCTTTTTCTAAGTAAGTTCTTTTTTCTCTAATAATTGGCGATACATATTTAATCACATCTTTAAATTCTCTTGTATTTAAAAGAGACGCTGGAAGTAATATATTCTCTATTCAATCCACATACAATTGAATTTGATTCTTATGCTTTTGATTTTGAACTTTTTCAATTATGTTTCCTGCAGTAACTTTTAATCCTTCTAGGTAGTCATTAATATTTTTTTCAGTGATCTTATTTCTTAGATTTTGTAAGTTAATAAAATCATCATCTTTTCCTAATTTTGACTGAAGATTATTTTTTACATAAACTAAAAATTCCATAAGAGCGGCGAACGCCTCTGGATGAGTGGAGTAGTTTGGCGGATTGTTTTTTAACGCCTTAATAGTACCCGCCTCTTCTGATTTTCATTTTTTAACTATCTGATTCCCAAATTTAAATTCATTTATAAATTGATTTCTCATTGAGGTACTAGAGCTTTTGATTAGCTTTTTATCTTTTCTAAAACTTCCATGAAAGCTCTCAATGTCTCTTTGAATTTCAACGCTGTCCCGATATAGATTTTTTAAATTTTCTGACACTTGGACATACTTTCGATATCTCTTATCTTTTACACCGATTTTTTCTAGGAGATTGTTATACTCTTTTTGATATTTTTCATAAGAGTTAAAAGGTATGAAACTTTTTCTTCTATCGTCGTTAAGATCACTTTGTAATTGAACAACTAGTTCTTTTTCGTTAGCGAGTGATTTCTTTTGACTCTTAATATCTTTGTCAAGAGTTTTAAAGTTGTTATATCCTTGTAGAAGGATTTCCTTAATAGTTTTTATTTCTATTAATGACGTAGAAGGATCTTGATATATCATCTGTCCTTTTTCATAGATTCAACGATTTTTTTTGTTAACGTACTTAATCCTTTTCTTAGGGACTATTTGGTCATCTATTCTAACCTCACCTGTTTTATGATCTCAAAGACTTATAATTGATCTTCCTAAAGTCGTCTTCCCAGAACCACTTTCTCCAACAATTCCTAACACCTCTCCTTTTTTAACTGTGATGTCAACATTTTTCAAAGCTTGAAAAAGTATTCCATTTCTTTGAAAGTAGACTGAGAGATTTTTGGCAACTATAATGTTGTCTTTTTTATTTTGATTTATTCTTTTTAATTTCATTTTTTATTTTTTCCTAATATTCCTTGTGCGATTTTTGGTGGTTTAAAATCTGGTGTTCTTGGGTCATAAAGTCATGACTTGACCCAATGCGTATTTGACGCTTTAAAAGTGGGTGGTTTCTTGTGGAAGTCTATCTCTAGCGCATACTGATTTCGGGGTGCAAAGGCATCTCCTTTTATTTTCGATATGTCGTTTGGGACTTGGCCGGGTATTGTATAGAGACCGTCAATGGTAGAGAGCTCAGGGATTGATCGCATTAATCCCCATGTATATGGATGAAGTGGTCTATAAGCGATTTCTTTTGTCTGACCATACTCAATAATGGTTCCTGCATACATTATAGCAATTGAGTCCACTATATTTGATACTAAAGAAATATCATGAGAGATGAAAATTATCCCTATATTTGTCTTGTCTCTAATATCTCTAATAATTTCTATAATTGTTGCTTGCGCTATTGGGTCTAAGGCTGTTGTTGGTTCGTCGAAAATAATTAACTCTGGTTTAGCCGAAAGAATTGTACAGATAACGATTCTCTGATTCATTCCTCCAGACATTTGATGAGGATACATCTCCATTACTTCGACTGCGTTTGATATCTTCACTGACTCTAAGAGATCTAAAATTAAGTCATACAATTCATCAGAAGAAATCTTCTTACCTGGATTGTTTATTTTTATTGACTCACCTATTTGTTTTTTTATTTTTATGTATGGATTAAGAGATGAAAGAGGGTTTTGGAAAACCTGCGAAACAACCTTACCTCTTAGGCCGGATTTGTTTCAATCCTCTTCGTTGAAAACGGTTAGGTCTATTCCCTTTAACTTCATCTCACCCTCTTCAAAAATTTCTAGATCATTTTTTAATCCTAATAATGCAGAGGTAAGAACTGATTTACCAGAACCACTCTCTCCGATTATTCCAAGGATTTCTCCCCTTCGAACTTTGAAGTTAGCGTTGTCAATAATTAGCTTCTTGCCATTTTTTGTCCTATAGGAAAGTTTAAGATCTTTAACTTCTACAAGAACTTCTGCTTTTTTAAATTTGTCAATTAAGTTTTTATTTTTAATAAGTTTCATATTGTTTCTCCCCTATCTTCCCGTTCTATCAGAGCCGAAGGACTTCTCGACACCATATCCGATAAACTGTATGGACCCTACAAGAGTTGTAAGGAATATTATTGGATAAAGTGTTTGCATTGGGTAAAGAAGGAAATATCTTCTTCCCGCATTTATCAGTGATCCTAGAGTCGGGATGTCTGGGATTGATAGTCCTAAGAATCCTAGGACAGCCTCTGCTAAAATCATTCTTGGGAATAGAATAGTATATTGAATAATTATAGTAGGAATCGCTAGAAGGAAGAAAGTTCCAAAAATTTTAGAATTACCTGTCCCTAATGTTTTTGAGGCAGTGATGAATTCTTGATTTCTCATTCTTAGAGTATGTGCTCTAGTCTGTTGACTGCTACCGACTCATCCGGTGATGGTCAGTGAGATTATTATAATTCCTCAACTAGGACCGAAGACGACCGAGAATAAAATAAGAATTAAAATTGTAGGAATTGAGTTTAAAACTTTTATAACCGGACTCATTAACTTGTCAAATCATTCAAAGTATCCCATACTGATACCCACTAAAGTACCGATAATAATATTTATGGTGGCCGTTATCAGAGCTAGAACAGTAGATATTCATATAGCGAATCATATACGTGTCCAAATATCTCTTCCAAAGTCATCGGTTCCAAATGGGTGCGCTAGTGACGGCGGTAGAAGGATCTCGTTAGAGTTTACAGCTGTGGGGTCATAAGGCGAAGTAAGGGTAACGACTATCGAAGTAATCATTAACACTAAGAAAATTAACATCCCCACTATGGCAAGTTTATTTCTAAATAATTCTTTGAAGGCTACTTTAGTAGCAGAGGAGTGATTCTTTATCGGAACCACATTTGACTCTTGGATACCGCCAACAAAATTAAACCCATTTCCGTTCATTTTAATCTCTTTATTAGAACTTGAGTTTTCTTCGTTGATATCGTGCTCGTTTTTATTAAGTTTTTTCATATCTATATCACAACCTAATCGGTTCTCACCCTCGGATCGATAAACTGAATTAGTAAGTCTCTTACAAAGAAACTAAATATTATAAACACGGTATAGATGGTTGAAAGAGCAACCAGGGTAGCCTGGTCTCTATCGATCGCCGCACTTACCATGAGATCGCCCGCACCGGGGATCGCAAACACCGTCTCTACGGTAATAGAACCAAAGAGAACAGCAATTACTAAAATTGGGAGGTAGGTGACGATTGGATATAAGGATGGTTTAAATATATGTCCTCAGAAGACTCTTTTTTCAGAGGCTCCTTTTACTCTCGCTAAAGCCACATACTGTTTGTTGTATTCCTCTCTAATAGAAGATCTAAGATAACGTGAGTAAGTTAGTCCCACTGGGATTGCTATAACAAACGCTGGGAGAAGAATGGTGTACCAGTTACCGTACTCAAAAACTATTGGGAATCCTAGGAGGTAGGAGATGAGGGTGAATATAATCGCAATAACAAAGGCTGGCACTGCGAAAGCTATAATAGAAAAAGCAGTAGCGAATACGTCTGAAGTTGTTGATTTTCTTCTTGCAAGTGCTACCCCGATTGGAATACCGATTAAAGCTGACATCGCAAGACTAATAAATCCTATCTGTAGTGATAGTAAGAGTTTCGGCCATAAGAATGACGATACATCGACGCCGTATGTTCCTGAAACGCCTAGACTTCCATTAAACATGTTTCCGATCGCTATGATATAACGCTCAAAGATAGATTTATTTAATCCAAAAGACTCCTCGAGGGCTGCGATCACAGATGGATCTACTTTAGAGGCCCTTAGGTCCTCAATAATTTTTGGATCACCAGGGATTAATTCGGTTAAGAAAAATACAAGTGTAAACACGACAAAGGCAATAATAATAATCTGGAAGATTAACCTTATTAATGTCTTTGTTCAATAGACAAAACGTGGCGAAAATTTAGCTAATTGAACGTCTAATTTCTCCGTCTTTTTTAGCTCTTCAAAATGTTTTAATTTATATCCATTATCTTTTATTGTCATTTTTCTATCTTGATGCAAGTACGTCTTCTATGCTTGGGTAGAGCGGTTTGCTTTCGTCTATCGAGTTATATCCATAGACAAATGATGCATATCCTATTCCTGGCGTAGTTACGAAAGGTGTAGTACTTGGAACACCCCCAGGGATAGAGTTTCTATATTGAAGGGCTCCATTTCCATTGTTGGAAAGCACTTCTAAAATTAAGAATAGTCTAACCTTGTCATCTTGACTTAGTCCAAAGACCTCTTCTTGGGTGGTACCGTCAATCTGCTCGAATGTATTGTTATATCCTGGAATTGGATTTTCGTCAGGTTGTCTTACTTCCATCTCTCCTGCGGTGGTCACTACTAATTTAGTGAACGCGTCCACCTCAGTTTCTCAATCAATATCGTCCATAAATGTGTGGAGTCCGTCAATTACTACTTCGCCTACGTCATTAGTGACGACGTCTGGTATCATAGTTTTTAGGTCTCCGCTCTCTCTCATTGCAAAGAATCCGTCTTTAGATCATTGGTCTTCGATTACTGCCATCTGATCTATCGTATATGTGTTACCATATGACTCATCCGTCCCTGTTCAAAAGTTTCACGCTGGAGAAAAGTTATGAGTTTTTTCTCTATTTACATCATTAAATATTGATAGGGTTCCTCAAGGGTCACCTACGTCTGGCGATCAACCGATTGAGATGAAATCAAAATCTCCTCCGATTCAATAACTAATTCATGAACCGACAATTGTTTTAGTTGTAAAACTCAACGGAATTGATGCATTCTCAAGAGAGGCGTTGATGGCTTTGGGAAGTGGATCGGCTTCTCCTGTGGATGTTGAAAATTCAAGTTCGATTCCGCCTGGAGGAACTGTCACTCCGATTGCTGTCATGTCTTTAATGAATTCTTCTCAATAAAATTGTGCTAGCTCAATATTTGTCCTTGGATCTTCAATGTTTGTTATCTCATTAACTCCTCTTTCATATGGGGCTGCTTCATTTAAAACACTCTGTTCTGTTCCGATAATTTCCGCTCTTGAAGCCTCACTAAAATAATTTAGATATTGCGATCCTATTCCGTCAGCTGCAGTAACATCTTGAGGCATGTATTCTAAGTAGTATGCGTAATCAGCCACACTCATTGAAGTTGAGTCGGCAAGACCATTGGAGAAATTACCCATTCCATGAGGGGTTAGTATACTTGAGTTTACCGCTCTATCAGCTCCCGCTAGACTTCTTCACTCTGAACGATCTGTAGCGTAGTAAAGTGCTTTTCTAAAATTAGGATTCTTATAATATATTGCGTCTGGGCGAACATTATCGGGCTCAAAATTCCCGACTAAAAATCTTGTAGTAGGAGGGGTAAGTTGTCAATCTATATATTGACTTGAAAAGGAATCGTCCTTGAAAATTTTTCCATCTGTTATTTCTGAAGGGTGAAATGAGGTGAAGTCTCCTGAATTAAAAACAGCAAGCTGTGTTGAGGGTTCGCTCACAGAACGAAATAGAATAGACTCTGAGACGGTAAACATCGCGTCGTGATGATCTTGATTTTTTAACGCTTCGATTCCATAGGACGTATCAAATTTTGTAACATTATATGATCCATATGTTGAAATTGACTGTGCGTTCATACCCATTGTGAAAAATGATAATCCGCTTCTTTCATATCAAATCTGATCAAGAGGCATGAATGAAGGATTATTTAAGGTCGTTAAGAAAGCATTATTTCCTAATGTCTGATATTGTACGTAACCTTCTTCATTTGAAAATATCATCGCACATTGAGTGGGGTCTGGGGGATTTTGAACTCCCGTCATTTGATTAATTCCGTTAGGTCCTGCGTCCGCATCATAAAATAATTTGTACAGCTCATTAAAGTCTTCTGTTTCATCATCACTATTAATAATTTCGCTCTGATATTCAGACCATTCTTGCGTACCTCTAATTAATGCATAGTTTGCAGAAATATATTCCGCCGAAGAGGCATTTCTTTTATTAATGATATTCATTAGAGCAAAGCCAAAGTCACTAGGTTTTACGGTCTCTCCACTAGTATACAGAAGTGGATTTCCGATTGAGGTGCTATATTCATAGTCTCCTCTTATATAAAATTTATAGTTTTGATAGGCGCTATCAACATATATTTTTTCTGCGATTGCGTTGGTATATCCTGTTATTTCAATGTCGTTAGCCGTGGGATCTCCTTGGTCAACGTTGGGGTCGATAAGATCTAAATCATTCACCATGTAACCATACGCATCGGCAGTTAATGCTTCATATTGAAGTCTTATTTCTTCGTCTGGTCAAGCGTCCTCATTTGCGATTAGTTCTTTAGATGCATTATCGCCTAAATTATTCTTAATTAGACCGTCTTGGAAGTTGATTGCTATCCTGGTAATATCACCTGTAGATTTATGAAAGTTAATATTAGGTTTCTTATTGATCCCTATTATCATGTCAAAAGAAGAGGTATTCGAATACGCTCATCCTACTAATCCAATACTTACGATTGCAGCGGAAAATAGAACGGTTCCTAAAAGAAGAGAAAGATTTCTTTTAAAAAAGTTCTTGTGATTTTTTTTGTTATCTTTGTTCTTCACTATCTCTCCTTTTGGGGTTGATAGTTTTATTATATTACAAAAACCAAAAATAAACACTAAAATAGTGGCATTTTATTGTCACTTGGCAATCCCGCCTGTTTGTTCAATAGAAAATAGTGTATATTTAATCGTTACAAAGGATACTACAGTACGTATCGGTATTAAATATGTCCCCGTAAGCATTCTCTTAATTACTTCTACTTCAAATGGAAGGCCGTAATACATCCAATTTGAGAGCGATCTTAGAAAGTATCCATTAAAAACACGATCTACGACATTTATAAGTAGGATTAGACAAAAGAGATAAAGTGTCTCATTATCTGTTTGTTTTTGCGAAAAGTATCATGTGATCTCTATAAGTATGAGGGAGACGAGGCTAATGACCATTGTCATTATTCAATAAAATGAATCGTCCGCGTTATAACCGACATTTATTATTAACAGCGGAGCGGCAATACATCCGAACAAAACAAATCCAAATATTATCGCCTGGCTAACAGCGGTGGAAGTAAATTTACTTCAATATGTCTCTTCTTTTTTATGTTCGAAGAAACTCAGTCCCACCATTCCTGAAAGTAGACCTAGGAGTGGAAGCATAAAGAATGATAATAATTGGAAGGTCCATCCATTAATGAGAACACGACAGATGTCTGCTATCGCCCCAAAGATTATTCCCTCTAATGGACCGAATACAAAACCTACAATTATTATCGTTATAGTGTCAAGTGAGAAGGGAATAAATGTTGCGTTTCCTAGGTACCTTGTAATAAAGGACTGGACAAGAAACACACTAAAAAAGAATGCTAAAATTATTGTCTTTTTAGTGGTTAAAACTTTCTTTCCTTTTTTTCTATAGTATATTGTGTAGTAAACTATACCTAGTCCCATAAGCAGGAAGCAAAGGGTAAGAGATAGTACCACCATAGCAAGTAGGAGGGGATCTCCATTGGGGTCGGGAATGATTGTTGAGAATCAATTAATTAATTCGTCTCAATAAAAATAAGATAAGGTAGTTACTAGAGCGATGAGAAAGGAAAGGGTTAAAAACCCTAATATTTTGTTTTTATTTAATATAACCTTTGTCTTTATGCTCTTTATAAATTTCATATAGTTTTCTTAATCAACTATTAGTTGTTGATTTGTTTATACTATCATTATATTTTTCATTGTATGTAATTGAAAGATCTAATAGCGAATATGAGGGATACTTTATTCTTAATTTTCCGAGGTCGATATATCTTTGAGGAACTAAAACCACCTTTGTGCTAGTAAGCAATGCCTTAAGATATGGTATCTGTCTATTTGATGTTTCAATAACCTTTTTTTGATTATATGGCGTTATAGCGTCTTCTTTATTCGCGTAATTAATAAATGACTTTCTTATGTTTTCATCCTCGAATATAAATAATGCTGTGGGTGCTTTCATTAGTCTTAGCGTGTCCGAAATATATCGTACCCTTCTAAGATATAAAACTGTTCAATCATTTTTATGATTCTTTTTTATAGGAATGTTTATTAACTCAAACGAGTTAACTAGGTCACTAATATTTCTTTTCTCTTTTACTCTAATTTCAAAATTTGCTTTCTCTACTCTTATTGGATCACTTAGTCATCCCTTTGCATAAAATGCTCCTGAAATAAATGGAGATATATCTCGTATGGAATTAATCGTAATTTTTTTAGATATCTCGTCAAACTTGTGCTTTGCGTTTTGCCCATTAATTAAAATTGAAAGAATTTTTTTACTCTCGGTTATATGAGAAATTTCACCGATGTGTTTGGTTACAAAAAGTTTTAACTCATCAAAAATTTCAAAGTGAGTTGTTTTTATTTTAAATGAATCTGACTCTTTAAAATTCGAAGACGTTAATCTTATAAACGAAATTAAAAAAATGTATTTCTCAGTTTCGCTTCATGAGTTCATAAATATTTCTTTTTTTAAACTCTCTGAAAACGATTGTGATTTTGGCTCTCTATTATCCTTTGTCTTCATAACTTAAATATTTTTTAGCGCTTAAGGCCGCTTTCGCACCTTCGCTAACAGCGATTGCTACCTGTCGATAAGGTTTTTCGATAACGTCTCCAGCTGCGAATATGCCTTCAATTTTCGTACTATGATCGTAGACATTGATTTCTATATATCCATCTGAATTTAATATTTTCTTTGGGACAAAGGTGGTGGTAGAATCTCAACCAATATAAGTAAAAATTCCGCTCGCTTGGATTTTTTTATTCTTACCTTTTTCTTTTATTAATACACCTTCTATTTTGTCTTCTCCTATTATTTCTACTAGTTCGCTATCATTATGTACTTCAATGTTATCTAGTTTATCTAATCTATCTAAAACTATTTCTTCACCATTCAGGGAAGGGAATTTATTAATAATATATATTTTATTAACTAACTCACTCGCGTATATCGATTCCTCTGTAGCGGCACTTCCGCCTCCGATTACAACAATGTCTTTCGAACGATAGAAGGCCCCATCACAAACCAAGCAAGTTGAAATTCCTCTTCCGAAGAATTTTTCAGCTCCCTTTACATCTGTCAATTTCTTTGCGTTTAATCCTGTGGTGATAATTATTGATTTTGACTTTAAAACTTCATCATTTTCCAAAGTAATGAGATTACTATAAGGAGAGATGTGTTTGATGTCCTTAACGTTTGCGGTAACATGTTTCGCTCCAAATTTTAAAGCGTCATTGTAAAACTTAGATCCTATTTCTGGACCGCTCATTCCCACCATTCCTAAATAATTGTCGATGTGTTTTGTATTTTGAGTCTTTCCTCCCGGAACTCCTCCATCAACTATCGCAACATTTAAATTGGCTCTTGATGCATATAGGGCCGCTGATAATCCTGCTGGTCCTGCGCCTATTATTGTTAAATCAAATTCTTTCATTTTATATTTACAGTGTAGTATTTTGTTTAATTATAATTCTTTTTTAAAACTTAAAAATTAAATAGAAATAATTATTAATATCTTTGAGATATCTTGGTCATATATATTCTAACTTCTTCGTGGTCAAGTTTTGAAATTTTATCTTTTCTAACTTGTATGTTTTCCGTTCTACTTTTTTTATATTCTTTTATAGATGTTTGAAAAATTACTAATTTTCCAAGTGCTATAAAATTAGATTTAAATTGTTGGTAAAATAATGGAAGTTCAAATTCATATCACTTAGCGAAGTTTTTCTCATAATATCACTGGTAATAAATAAAGGATATAACGCCATACACAACAAATAAGATCGCCAATAAAAAGGAGGTCGGAAATCCATTAATTTGCATTATAAATTCAGGAGCTCTACTGAGTTCCATCGACGCTCTAATTACTCCATAGAGAAGGAAATACATGGATCCATGTGTTCCTGGTTTAAATCATTTATTCGGTTTCATTAAACAAGTAATAATGAAAAAAGCAAACAAGAGGCCAATAAATTCATATAAAAATAGTGGCTGGTAATACACCCCATCTATGTACATGCCCTCTTGAATGAATTGGGGAAGAAATGCTAGAGAGTCCACGGCCTGTCCATAGATCTCTTGATTATAGAAATTCCCTCATCTTCCAATCGCTTGTCCAATTAACATGTATGGAACTATGATTGAGTATGCTCTTCTAAATTCTAATTCTGGCATTCATCACTTTGTAAAGAAATAAATTGACAGCGTACCAAAAAACATCGATCCCATTATTGAACGTCCAGAGCTAACATCGAATAAGGAATAAAATCCCTCATAGTCGGCTGGATTAAAAGCGAGATACCATCACCTAGCTCCCATCAAGGATCAAAAACCTCCCCAACCTAGGAGAATAGAAAACTTAAATGTTGAGTAACCTTTCTTTCTTCATTCAATATACGCGAAAGATATCGCGGCTATAAAACCGAAGAAAACTAAAACTCCATAAATAGGGATGGGGGAACTCATATTAAATTAATTATATTAAATAAAAAAACAACCTCCTAAATAAGGGGGTTGTTTTAATTAGTGTTAGGGGGAAGCAAAGTTGTTTTTGACTTTTGTTGATTTTGGATATCCAATTTCTTTTATGGCTTCTTCCAGGGTTAAAGCTCTATCATAAGCTTCTAATAAGAAATCCTTAAAGTCTCTCTCGTCTTTTGTTCATTTAACTTTATTTACTCTAGTCTCAGAGTAAATCAGTAGCCCTGCAATAATTGCAAAAATTAATACTACAAGAACTATTCTAATTATTGAGATTGCGAGGGAGACGGAGTCAGTAAAACTTATGCTAAAGGTTAAGTAGGCGAAATATCCACTAATACCAATGATCATTGGAACCACCACTATCGCCGCTGGTCAAAGTAGTTTTGTTCTATCTACATCAACATTATTCGTAAATCTATTGCGTACAATTCCTACAATTAGTAAGGTATATACTAGAAATCCTATCACGGTTATAAAGTCTAATAATCATAGCGATACACTTCCATAACCTGAAACTATCCCTGTAGTCATTACGCTAACAGTCATAACAATGGCGTCTGCTGAGACACCGATAGTAAATCATACTAATGTGAAGGCCAAGGCTAAAAATCCAGCATTTTGTGGCACCCCTGCGGAGTTTCTTCTAATTAATTTTCCTTCTTTGTCTATGACGTCATCATTGGTTGATAAAGAAGCATTTTGTCTAATTGACGTAATTGCAATTCCACTGACGGATGTGACGATGGAGATAAATATTATAAAGCTAACGGTAGGAAGGGCCCATGGTCCGAGAACTATAGCTAGAGTTGCGGCTACGTCTCCAAAGGCGCCTGGATTCGCCTCTCCTGGAATTGTGAACATAAATAGCGACATCGTTATGTATAGAAGAGCTATGATCATAATTCCACTTATTGCCGCTACTTTAAATGTTGAAGGTTTTTTTCCTTCGTTTTGTAGAGAGGCAGCATAAAGGAATCCATCAAAAGAGAATAGAACAGCTGGCATTAGCGTCATAATATTTAACGTTATATCTCCCGCTGACTGTCCTTGTAGTCCTGGGTTGTATGTAGTATTGGACGGATCAAACATCTGTTGTCAGACGTCGGATGAGGAATAGAGCATTGGGATTGCACCGATTAAAACAATCGTTACTATTGGAAGAAGTTTTATCACTGTTCCACTAACTTGTGCTACTTTACCTGGTTTAGACGTTAAGGCATTAATTCCATAAGCTATTGTGATAACTAGAAATCCTATGAGTACAATGAAAATAAACTGAACTCATTGTTCAGAATTTTGATTAGCAAATTCTAGTCCTAGGGAGGCGTCTAAGCCGTCATAAAGAAAAACTGCGGAATATCCACTTAGACCTGCCACAAGAAGTGGTAGGTAAATAACTGGATAAAAGAATCCAATCATCCTGGAAGTTTTTTCTCCGTAGAGACTTCTGCTTCAGTTTTGCATCGTTCCAGATTGCCCTTTTTTAGAAGTTATGGAAGCAATTTCAATGAATGCTACCAACATACAAATAACGAGCAATGATCCGACTATTCAAGCAATAGTTATTGCAATAACGGATCCATTACTGTCATTTCAAAGTTGAGTATTTTTAGCAAAAATCCCCGATCCTACGACCACTCCGACGATCATCGCAAGCATTGAAATTAGACCATATCTTCTACCACTAGAGGAGTCTGTTGGCTTTGGTGACTGCTTTGTCATAATACTATTATTTTACTTTAATTTCTTTGACTTTATCGACTTTGTTGGTCTTAAATTGCTCTTTTGGAGGTGTTTTATGAGTTTTTGGAGATTTAGTTTCTTCAAATTCTTTAACTTCTTTTATATCTTGGATTTTAATATTAGTATGCATTGCATGCTTTTGTTGCGTGGGATTGACTACGTTAAATCTCATCTGTCTTAGAATAATATTCATTGAGTGTTCTATTACTAACTCTTTATATTTGTTGAATAGTTCTGTCGACTCTAGCACGAAAATTTGCACTGGATTTTTTTGGGCATATTGTCTATATCTTATACCTGCTTTTAGTTTTTGAATTTTTTCTAAGTGATTGATTCAGTTATTGTCAATCGCTGAAATAATAAATGACTTAAATGATGAATTGATTTTTACACCGTCTTTTTCTAGGTCGCCAATTTTCTCATTCAATATTCGTTCAAACTCAACCTTCAGATATTCTATAGTTTCTTTCTGACTTCCTTTAAATTGTTTAATTTTTCGCTTATCATCAAAATTAAATCATCTGTTCAGGTGTTTAATTAAAGCCTCTGAACTAAATAGATCGTCAACAAATGCATAAGGTCTTTGAACTTGTTGCTCCACAAAACTATTAATCATTCTAACGATTGTTTCCTTAATTTTTTTATCTACTAAAATAGCGTCTCTCTGTTTGTAGGTAATTAATCTTTGTGTATTTCCGACGTCCTCATACTCAATAACAGACTTCCTTTGATCATAATTAAGTCCCTCAATTTTTTTCTGTGCAGAGGTTAGAGCTCTTGTAAGTGATTTTGATTCAAGTGGGTTAGCGTCAATCATATCAGTTCATCTTGTGAACTTTGTCATCCCTGATCTAATAACAATTTCATCCTCTAATGAGATAAGAAATTGAGACGCTCCGATATCTCCTTGACGTCCTGAACGTCCACGAAGTTGATTATCAATCCTTCTTGATTCGTGTCTCTCTGTCCCGATAACTTTCAGACCACCCAACTCGATAACTCCCTTACCTAATTTTATATCAGTACCTCTACCGGCCATATTTGTTGAAATAGTAATCGCTTTTAAATTTCCCGCCTTAGAAACTATATCAGCCTCTCTTGTGTGGTTTTTAGCATTTAATACTTCGTGTTCAATTTTTAATTTTTCTAAGGTTTTTGCGACCATTTCAGAGTCATCGACTGATCTTGTCCCCACTAAAATAGGTTGCTCTAAGTCATGTATTCTTTTAATTTCGTTAATTAGATGGTCAAATTTTGCCTTTTTAGTTGCGAAGATAATATCTATTTCATCCTCTCTAATTACCGGCAGGTTTGTCGGAATAGGAATTACACGCATATTATAAACCTGTAAAAATTCCTCTTGTTCTTCCATTGCGGTCCCACTCATTCCAGAAAGTTTAGAATACATTCTAAAAAGGTTTTGATAAGTGACTGAGGCATTTATTTTTGTCTCTGGTTTTATTTCAACTCCTCTTTCTTTTTCCTTGGCCTCTATAGCTTGATTCAATCCTTCTGAGAATTGTCTACCTTCTAGTAGACGCCCTGTAAAGACATCGATTAGAACAATGTCTTCATCTCTAACCGTATAGTCTACATTGTATTTAAAGATATAGTTAGCTTGCAGCGCATTCACCATCCTGTGTACTAACACCGCATTGTCATTTGAAAATAGATTGTCTAATTTAAAGTTCTTCTCTGTTTTTATAATCCCCACTGGATTAAGATAAACCTGTTTTGTCTCACGATCAATTGTATAGTCTTCGGGTCTTAAAGTTTTTACAAAGAGATCTACTTCTATATACTCTCCCTCTTTTACCGCCTGTCCTCCAGAAATGATTAAAGGCGTTCTTGCCTCATCTATTAATATTGAGTCGACCTCATCGATAATAGCGTAGTGAAATCCTCTTTGAGTTTTTTCGCTCATTGTTTTAACCATGTTATCACGTAGGTAGTCAAACCCCACCTCTGAGTTGGTTACGTATGCAATATCTTTTGCGTACTGAACTCTTTTTTCATCTGGTGATTGTTCAGAAATTATTGATCCGGTACTTAAACCCATAAGTGAAAATACCTTTCCCGTATTAAATGAGTCACGGGTTGAAAGGTATTCATTAACAGTAACAATGTGCACTCCTTTACCAGTTAGCGCGTTTAAATATGTCGGAGGTATCGCTGTGATGGTTTTACCCTCTCCAGTCTTCATTTCAGCGACGTCACCCTTATGGAGAATGTATGAGCCCATTAACTGTACCTTATAAAGTTTCAGTCCATACACTTCATTAATCGCTAAGTATGATAACGCAAAGGCCTCAACTATTAGATCGTCTATTGGCGTTCCTTCTAATATTCTTTTCTTTAAATCTGCGGTTCTTCTTTTGAATTGCTTCCCTTTAATATTTTGGTATTCGTCTGTTTCTAGTAGATCAAGAACTTTCTCTGCGATTTCTTCAGCTTTTTTTAAAATGAAAAAATTCTTAGTAACTAATAGTTCGTTACTTGCTCTAAAACTTTTTCTTCTGCTTAATTTATCGCTTATTCAACTCATTTTTGTAAAATGCTTATTTTAATTACTTATTATAACCCATAAGGGAGTGAAGCAAGTAATATTATCATAGTCCCTATAGTCGCAGCTATAACCAGGGCAACCACAATAATTAATAGGATTCCTATTGCTTGTGTTTTATATTCTTTACGTAATATTTTTGCTCAGTCAACGACTTGTAAAAATACGATTGAAATTAAAAAAACTCCCGCGTAGACTCCTAAGGCGAGATAGGGATTAATTACTAACATGACTCGGATGTACTTCCTGTTTTTCTGATCACTCGCTAAGTTTTAGTTCTAAATCTTGAGCGCTATAATCTTTGTTGAATATAACCTGTGAGGTGATAATTTTGCAAGTCTCACCGTCCATGAAAATAACTCCGTCTCTAATAATTCCTTCAACGGGGTCTTTGTTTTTGTAGAATAAAAATTTAGACGGTTGAATATAGCTAATTAACGATGTATGTTTCGGTAATAGTCCTATGTAACCATTTGCTATTTTTATATTTAATAAAGAGACATTCTCTTTAATAAAATCTCCCTTGGGAGTTAATATTTCTAATTTAAATATTTTCATTATCTTTCTTTTCTTAAAACGTCTTCTATGACACCCTTGTATAAGAATGCGTCTTCAGAAACATTGTCGTATTTACCTTCAATAATTTCCTTAAATCCTTTTACTGTATCTTTACGTCTTACAAAGCTTCCCGGAATTCCTGAGAAAATTGTCGCAACGTGGAATGGTTGTGTTAGAAAGTTTCTTATTCTTCTTGCTCTTTTAACGATTAATTTATCTTCGTCAGTTAACTCATCTAATCCTAGGATCGCAATAATATCTTGTAGGTCTTTATACCTTTGAATAATGAATAAAACTTTATTAGCGATGTCATAATGTTCTTTCCCAACAACTTTTGGATCTAGAAGTGATGAATTAGACTCAAGTGGATCGATCGCTGGGTAGAGACCCAATGAGGCGATTTTTCTTGAAAGAACAATCGAAGCATCAAGGTGTGTGAATGTCGTCGCTGGCGCTGGATCTGTTAAGTCATCGGCTGGAACATAAACGGCTTGTACTGAAGTAATTGAACCATTTTCCGTAGAACAAATTCTTTCCTGTAGTTTACCCATTTCAGTGGCAAGTGTCGGTTGATAACCCACCGCTGAAGGAACTCTTCCTAGAAGCGCACTAACTTCACTTCCTGCTTGTGTGAATCGGAAAATATTATCAATGAAGAATAACACGTCTTGTTTATTGTGATCTCTGAAATATTCAGCGATTGTTAAACCTGTTAAGGCCACTCTCATTCTTGATCCTGGAGGTTCGTTCATTTGGCCAAAGACTAGGGCTGTTTTAGATAGCACTCCAGAAGTTTTCATCTCGTGATAAAGATCATTCCCCTCTCTGGTTCTTTCTCCGACGCCGGCGAAAACTGAAAGTCCCCCATGTTCTTGAGCGACATTATTAATTAACTCTTGAATAAGAACTGTCTTTCCGACACCGGCTCCTCCAAATAATCCAACTTTAGAACCTTTAGCAAAAGGTAATAAAAGGTCTAAAACTTTTATTCCTGTTTCAAAAATTTCTACTGTCGTTGTTAGGTCTTTGAATAGTGGTGCGGATCTATGAATTGGTAGAAAGTCTACTCCTGTAATTTCAGGTTTTTCATCCACTGGCTTTCCAAAGACGTTTAAAATTCTTCCTAGAGTTTTATTACCTACGGGTATTGTTATCGGCGATCCAGTATCATATACTTCCTGTCCTCTTTTTAATCCAGAGGTACTACCTAGGACAATACACCTTACAGTGTCGTCTCCTAGCTCGCTAGCCACCTCTAGAACTAAATCTGTTTTAGAATCTTTTAAGACTAGGGCATTCAAAATATTAGGGACTTTTGTCGCTTCGAATCTTACATCGATAACCGGTCCTAATATTTGTGTTATTTTTCCTATATTCTTTTTCGTTTGTTGTTGTTGTTGTTTTTTCATATTAATTTTGTGCCTCTGCTCCTCCGACGATTTCGTTTATCTCTTGTGTTATTTTTGCTTGCCTTGTTCTATTAAATTTAATTCTTAGTTCTTTTAATAAATCATCATATTTTTGATTCGCATTTTCCATTGCGATCCTTCTTGACGTATGTTCGCTCGCATCACATTCTTTCAGAAATGATATTAACATAGTCTCATAATATATTCCCATTACTTGTTTTAGTAGGAGAGATTTATTTGGTTCAAATTCGATGTTTCTAATTTTTTGTTTTGAAATTTTTTCCCTATCTATCTCTACTGGGTATATTGAAGTAACTTTAGGAATTTGTTTCAATTGAGATACGTACTCTGTAAATATCACCTTAACTTTTTTGCTGTCTGCGATATTGTTATTAATTATTTTAATAATATTTTCAATTACTTTATCAGATGATTTTGCATGTGATAATTTTATATTTTCCAACACTTTCGCCTTGGTCATTGAACCATAATTAATACCTTTGTTTCCGATAATGATTAATTCATCTTTTGCTCCGACGACTCTCAATAGTGTTTTTAAGACGTTGTGATTATATCCTCCACAAAGTCCCATGTCTGAAACAAAGACGATATAGAGAGTATTTTTTCAATTAGTTTTTTCCATATCTTGATCGTAGAAAATTAATCCCATAATCTCTTCGACTTCCTTATAGAAGTCTTTGTATTGAGATAATTCATTAACTGCTTTTTTCGACTTGACCGTAGAAACTAATTGCAAAGCAGAAGTGTTTTTCTTCATTGATGTAGTGAAACTAATTCTTGCCTTTATCTCTCTTTGTGTCGCCATGTTTTAAATTAAACTTTTTTTCCTTTTTTTGGTTCTACCTTATAAGGCGCTGAGAAAGATATTAAAATCTTAAGAAGTTTTTCTTCCGTCGCCTTATCAATGTCTTTATTTTTTTCTAGAAGATTGTAGATCGGTTTAAAGTTTTTATCCGTTTTTATATATTCTATTAAGTCTCTTTTGAATTCAAAAACTCTTTCTAGAGGAATATTATATATTTCAGTTTTTTTATATCATGTAGTCATGAAAAGTAAAATCGCTTGAATAGTTTGAGGTATTGGAGAACTTACGTCTTGTCGCAACATAAACATTGTTATCTCACCTAATTTTAGTGTCTGTTTAACCTCTGGATCAGCGTCAGCTGAAAACTGTGAAAATATTTTAACCTCTTCATAGTGCGCTAACACTAGCTTTAATTGCGCTGAGGCCTTTTTCATAAGATTCGTCTGCGCACTAGAGCCTACACGTGAAACTGATAATCCGACATCGACCGCTGGCCTTTGACCGTAATTAAAGGCGTCGACCATTAAGAATATCTGTCCGTCAGTAATTGAAATAACATTGGTCGGAATATAAGCCGAGATGTCTCCCTCTTGCGTTTCGATAATTGGAAGCGCTGTTATTGAACCGCCACCATATTTTTTATTTAGTTTAGCGGCTCTTTCTAATAATCTTGAATGTAGATAGAAAACGTCCCCTGGATAAGCTTCTCTTCCAGGCGGTCTTCTTGTAAGAAGTGAAATCGTTCGATAAGCAACCGCATGTTTAGAGAGGTCGTCAAAAGCAATTAAGACGTCGTCTCCGTTTTCCATTCATTCCTCTGCAATCGCCATTCCTGAGAAGGGTGCTAGGAATTGCATCGCATCAGAGTCAGAAGCATTCGCAGAAACTATTGTAGTATATTCCATAGCTCCCTTGGCCTCTAAGGCTTGAATCGTATTAACCAGTGAAGAATTTTTTTGTCCTATTGAGACATATACACACTTAACATTCTTTCCTTTTTGATTAAGGATAGTATCCATTATGATTGCTGTTTTACCGGTTTTCTTATCCCCGATAATTAATTCTCTTTGTCCCTTTCCAATTGGGATCATAGAGTCAATGGCCATAATACCCGTTTCAAGTGGTTGGGATACAGACTCTCTTGTCATGATTCCAGGAGCTATTCTTTCAACGTCTCTCCTTTTTTTAGTTTTTATTTCGTTCTTCCCATCAATCGCACGACCCATTGCATTAACTACTCTTCCTAGATATTCGTCGCCGACTCCTATTGAAGAAATGATTCCTGTCTTTTTAACAGGGTCGCCCTCATTAATGTGAGAATAATTTTCAAGAAGAATAACAGAGATAATATCTTCCTCTAAGTTTATCGCTATTCCTAAAGAACCTTGAGGAAATAATAATAGCTCTTGATCTTCGGCATCGGAAAGGCCAGAGACTATCGCTAGTCCGTCTGAGATTGAAATTACTTTCCCCTCTTGTTCATAAGAAATATCTTGTTGATAATTCTTTATTCTTGCCTTGATAATGTCTGTTATATTTTTTGCCATATTATTTATGTTCCCTCTCTAGTAATTCTTTTGTAAGCGTTTTTATTTTTTGTTTGATGGTATTGTCTCATACCTCATCACCGACGTTGATCTTGATGCCGCCTACTAATTCTTTATTAATTTTGACATCGAGTGAGACCTTGCTATTTAATCTCTTTTCTAAAACTTTTTTTATTTTTAAAACGTCACTGTCGGAAATAGAATCCGCTACTCAGATTACTCCGTTTTTAATTCCTAATTCCTTATTCGCTATCTTTAGAAAACGATTTATTGCGTAAGATAATCACTTAGCTTTTTTATTTTCAATGATTAAAAGAAATCAGTTTTTTAAGAATTTATTTTTAATAATTTCTTTTATTAAAGTTTCTTTTTCTTTGAATGAAATATTGTAGTCTGAAAGATATGTCACAAGATCTGACTGATCATCAAATACAAATTTAATACTAGTAAGCTCTTGTTGGAGCTCTTTCAGTATTTTTTCCTCTTGTCCTAATTCGAACAAAGCATAAACATAGGAAATTAAGTCTTTATAACTACTCATTTGTCAACTCTTCAATTAATTCGCTAACAAGTTTTTTGTTTGTTTTTGAGTCAATTTCTTTATCAATTATTTTCTCTGCCGCCATTAAAGCAATTGACGCTAATTCATCTTGTGCTTCTTTTTTTGCATTGATAGTTTCTTGGTTGATTTTTTCTTTTGCTTTTTGCATTAGAATAATTGATTCTTCTTTTGTTTCGTTTAAGCTAATTTGCTTTCTGTTTTCAGCTTTTTCTGTAGCTACTTCGATAATTTCTTCAGCCTCTTGTTTTGAGTTATTTACTCTTTTTAAGGCCGTATCAAAATTTGATTGAGCCTCCGTGTTTAATTTTGTGGCACTCTCTATTTCTGATTTGATTTTATTGTGACGTGCATCGAGTTTTTCCTTAATGGGAAAATACGCAAAATACGTCACCATTATATACATTATAATCAAACCTAAAAAGGCACCTATAATGGTGGGTAAACTAAGAAAGAGTGGATTTTCAAAAATCATTTTTTTCCTTTTCCCCTCTTAATTTATCCTAGGAATAAAGCTAGAATTCCAAGAACTAGAGCATATAGCGCTCCAGATTCTGTAAGAGCGATTCCGATTAACATCGTCGATCTTATTTGGGCCTCTGCCTCTGGATTTCTCCCAATGGCTTCCACAGCTTTACCAGTTGCGTAACCTTGACCGATTCCTGCTCCGATCATTCCTATTGCTGCAACACCTGCTCCAATAACTGCTAGTGAACCTGTAACTACTTGCGTACCTACTTCGAAAATTCCGACTGGTCCTCCTAGCGCTAATATTTGCTGGTTAGAAACAATTGTGTTTGCTAAACTTATTGAACCAAGAATAACTAAAACAAATCCTGTGATGATACCAGCAATCTTTAAAAAATTGGATATTGTCAACATTTGTCTTAATTTACTTTTTTCTTGTTCTAATATATTTACTTTTGTATTCATAATTTCTCCTTTATATACATATACGTTACTTTAATTCTATAGTCTTATGGCGAACTCTTTCGCTCTATTTTGGATTTCTTTTTCTCATCCTTCTCATTTTGGTAGTATATTTTTCTCTCTGCATTTTTTCAACTTGGTCCATGTTCTAGACTTCAATATGAAGCTGTTAATATAACAAAGATAAATGCTTGAATCGTTGATAAGAAAACGTCAACGAATTTTCATGCTCATGATCATGCTCCAGATAGAGCTGGTCATCAATATATTAATAGACCTTCAGTTCCCAAGAGGGCTCCTAAAATAATGTAGAGGATTTCACCAATTATTGAGGCGGCGAATGTGGCTCCGAATAGACGTATTGAAAGTGAAATTAAAGGAGCAAATTGTGAAAATATTTCTAGTGGATTTTTATATTTTTCAGCACCAAATTTAAATAAGCCTTTTGTCCCTATTCCGACTACGTAGATTCCTATAAAGGATATGAACGCAAGGGTCATTGTAAATATTATCGAGGTGGGAGCTGGTTCAAATCCAAACAGAGAAATTAATGACATTATCAGGATGTAATTAAACAACGCGAATAAATAAGGCATCGTGTGTTTAAGTCTGCCTCCAGTCGCTTCATTCATTAACTTATCAAAGCCTGAAACATAATCTCCAAGTAACATAACCAATCCACTAGGAGCTTCGTCTGATGAGGATTTTCTAATTTTTACATGGACATATATTAGAAAAATTGCTGTAATAATTGTCCCTCATACTATTGTTCAAAACTGAGGGGTTGTTGCCCATAAATTGTCCATATTGTCTTATTTTTATTAAAATAAATATAACTTTTATAAAAAAGTCTATTTACCTAATAATAATACTTTCTAGGCTTTTTTTAGGTATAAGGTTAACTTTTCAAAAAGGTACGCAAAGAGGGGCGCATTAAAATTAAGTGTGACTACTGCGAGGAGTGCGAAGATGTTTACATAAGACATCGTCGCTTCGTAGACTTCACTTGATCCACTCAAGGGTATATTAATCGCAAACACTCCGATTGAAATCATAGCGGCTGCTATAAAAATATCAATACTTCATCTCGCTCATGAGATTAACATAAAATTTTTATTTAACTTAGTTTTTAAAATAAAGAAAAATAAGAGCTCTGAAATAATAACGGCTCCTATGGCTAGTAGTATCCCATATAGTGCTTGAGAGCCTCAAGCTAGGCCCAACAGTCCACCTATTATAGATACTATTGAGATGAATAATTTTGTGGTGAAAAATGTCGCGTTGTTTTTCTCTCAATATGATGATGAGACGTTTGGATTTACTTCGCTTGTCTTTTTATCTTTGTTCTTGCTTTTAGCCATTAAGAAGATCTAAAACGTCTCCTCTTCTTTTTTTAGCATAGCTCTCATCATTATTTTCTAGGATGGAAATTATAATCTTAGTTAACGGAATAAATTTATCCTCTGTTCATCCTTTGGTAGTCATTGCCGGAGTTCCTATTCTAATTCCTGAAGAAGTTGAGGGAGGCAACTCATCATAAGGGATTGCGTTTTTGTTAACAGTAATGTTTGCTTTCTCTAATAGTTCCTCTGCTCTTTTTCCTGTAATATTAAATGATTTTTTCACATTAACAATTACTAGATGATTGTCTGTTCCGTTGGTGGTCACTTTTGCTTTTGCATTAATAAATGTAAAGGCGATGGCCTCTGCATTTTTTATAACTTGCTCTTGATATTCTATAAACTCTGGTTGAAGGGCTTCGTAAAACGCAACCGCTTTAGCGGCGATAGTATTCATTAGTGGTCCGCCTTGACTTCCTGGGAAGACTGACTTATCTATTTTTTTTGCTAGCTCTTCATTGTTTGTAAGAATTAATCCCCCTCTTGGTCCTCTTAATGATTTTTGTGTTGTCGTTGTTACGATATCAACTCCATAGTCAAGTGGATTGGGATGCAAGTCTGCAACAATTAATCCAGCGATGTGAGCGACGTCTGCGAGAAGGAATGCTCCTACTTCATCAGCTATTTTTCTAAACTTACCAAAATCAATAACTCTTGGGTATGCGGACGCTCCACAGATAATTAATTTTGGTTTTCATTCTTTTGCAATTTTTAAAACCTCATCATAATCTATCTCTTGAGTTTTCTTATTAACTCTATATTGTTTCGCTTGAAATAATTGACCTGATAGTGAAACATGAAAACCATGTGTAAGATGTCCTCCAGAATCTAGAGACATTCCCAAGATACGATCATTTGCTTTTAGGACTGAAAAGTATGCTGCAAAGTTTGCTTGAGTTCCGGAGTGGGGTTGAACATTTGCGAATTTCGCGCCAAACATTTTCTTAGCTCTTTCTATCGCTAATGATTCTATCTGATCAACGTTTTCACATCCTCCATAATATCTTGCGCCTGGGTATCCCTCCGCATATTTATTAGTAAAAATTGATCCTGTCATTTTTCTAACTTCTTCGGATGCAAAATTCTCTGATGCAATTAATTCAACACAATTATCTTGTCTTGCTTTTTCTTTTTCCAGAATTGAAAATGCTTTTTTATCATACATATTTAACATTATACTTCATTAAAATTTTTCGTCATTATTTGTTATGATATCAAAATCACTATCTTAGCCTAATTAGTTTATCATCGATTAATGAATAAATCGCAGATTGTTTGTTAGTTGTTGATGAGTCGATTGTCAATCCTTTTATTTTGAATTTTTGCATCGCATCTTCTACAAATTGAAAGGGTGGTTCACCTTTCATATTCGCCGACGTCGCATAGAGAGGACCTGTTTTTTTTATTATTTCTACTAACTCTTTAGCTTTGCTTTGAGAAGGCATCCTTACTTGTATTGTTTCGTCAAATGATAAATTATAGTTATGTTTTTTTAGGGACAAAATATATGACGCTTGGTTGGGGAAATTTTCATGAAGGAATTTGTTTTGAAAAGGAGAAATTTTACAAAGGTCCTCTAGTTGCTTAAAGTCACTAACAATTATTTGTACTTGTTGATTCTTGTCTCTATTTTTTATGGTGTTTAATTTTATAGCATTGCTTAATTTGTCTGCCTTGGAAAAAATTCCTAATACTGTCTCTGTATTAAGAATCACTAATTCATCATTATTTAAGCTATTAATTATTTCTTCTTTATCCATTTATATTTTTTGAACAATTAGATATCTATACTTATTTGAAAGATCTTTTTTAAATCAATATTTCTTTCATTTTTTTTGAATTACTTTTTCTAAAAATCCTTTCTGATCTTCACCTATCTCCAGAAAGAAAAAGCCTCCGTCCTTAACGTAGTCTCCAAGATCTTCAAAAATTCTACTATAGAAAACTATCCCCTCATGTTTTGTATAGATCGCTTTCTTTGGTTGATTTTTTTTCACTCAATGTTCTACTTCATCCGATTTTCTATCTATGTATGGCGGATTGGAAATAATGAAGTCATATTTTTGAGTTGGGAGATTTTTAAGAATATCCATTTTTGTTAACTCAATACTATCTTCAACATTATTTGACAGTATGTTTTGTTTCGCTAGATTAATGGCTTTTCGAGATTTGTCTATTGAGTCAATTTTTATATTAGTATTATTTTTGCAAATAGCTATTGACATCGCTCCTGTTCCTGTACCAATTTCTAATCCTCTAATTTCTTTACTTAAGTTTTTGTATTCTTTAAGCACTATTTCTACAATTCCTTCAGTGTCATATTGGGGGATGTAAATTCCTTTTTTAATTTTTAATTTTATATTGTAAAAATACTTATATCCAAGGTCTAGGGATATGTCGCTTCCCGCTATTGATTTTAAAGCTATTTTTCTAAATTTTTGATAATCTTTTAAATTGATTTTGTGTATATCATTACTTAAATCATAGTGCGCTTTATCAATGTTGTGTAACTCTAAATAGAAACGAAAAATTAACTTTCTAATATCTTTTGTTTCTTCTTTTAAAAATTCATCAAATGGTTTTAATTCGCTCTTAATTTTTTTCATTTTCGCCTTCGTTCAACATTACTATTAATTTTTCAATTAATTCGTCCAGTCCTTCGCCTGTTATTATTCTATCAAGTTTTTTTAATGAAAATCCAATTCTATGATCTGTGATCCTATTTTGTGGATAGTTATAAGTTCTTATTTTTTCTGATCTATCACCTGTTCCAACAAGTGTTTTTTTCTTAGAGGCATTTTCACTTTGCTCCTTTTGTAGTCTCTCATGACTTAATTTAATTTTTAAGGTATACATCGCTTTGCTTTTGTTATCGTGTTGACTTCTTCCGTCTTGAGACTGGACAACTATTCCTGACGGAACGTGAGTTATTCTTACCGCTGAGTCTGTCTTGTTTGCGTGTTGGCCACCTTTTCCTCCAGAACGATATGTATCAATTCTAATGTCTTTCGGATCTATTTCATCTACGTCATCAGAGTCATTAGTTATTGGAGTTATTGAGACCATAGCCGTTGATGTGTGTACTCTTCCTTGTGATTCTGTTTGAGGTACTCTTTGTACTCTATGCACTCCTGATTCATATTTAAGAAACTTATAAACGTCATCTCCCAATATCTCCAAACTGATTGATGAATATCCGCCTGAATCAGATTCTTCATAATTCATAACGTTTACCTTTCAACCTTTCTTAGAACAATAGTGTAGATACATGTTATATAAATCTCCGGCAAATATCTTCGCTTCATCTCCGCCTGCGGCTCCTTGTATTTCCATAAAGGCGTCTTTTTCATCAAGGGGATCTTTCTCCACTAGAAGTTCTTTTATTTTCTCTTCGAGTTCTAAAATATTTTTCTTAGCGTTTGTAATCGTCTCCTTTAGAAGGACGATCATTTCGGCATCTTTTTCATTCGATGATAATTCTAATGCCTCATTAAGGTCTTTTTCATTTTTTATAAAGGTATTAAAAAGATCTACTACAGGGTTAATTTTTTTTAACTTTTTGTTTAAAGTAGTTATTTTTTTTGCATCACTAAAATTAGCAGGATCATTTAAACTATTCTCTATTGTTTCTTGTTCATTCTTGAAACTCTTTAATTTTTCTATTAATTTTTTTTCCATGTTTTAAATTTTTTTACTTCAGCAATTCTTGCATACTGAGAAATATTTTGTAGTTTTTTTATCGCCCTCTACCTCGAATACTTTTTCTTCATTATTTGAGGAAGTTTTTTTACTATAGAGACTCACTGACTCATCACATATTTGACATATCCCACTTGTCATGGTAATATAGTTCGCTAGCGGAAGAAGGTCATTATATCTTTCGAAATTATTTAAGTAGGCATCTTTGTTTAATCCCCCTACGTAAATAATCATTTTTTTGTCTAGCAACTTTTTGATTGTTTCTTTTAGAGATTTATCAAAAAATTGGATCTCATCTATAAATACGTATTGGGTTTTTGGTGTAATGTGTTTTAGTATTTCGATTGCATTTTTAACTACTATAGCGTCTTCTCTATAACCACTTCGAGAGTGGATATCGTTGTCTCTGGTATCAAAGTCAGGTTTGAATATTTTCAATGAATCGGATTTATTTTGAGCGTTGACTTCTAAAATTTTTTTATATTTTCGTAAAATGTATTCCGTTTTACCCGAATACATCGGACCCACTACAAGGTGCAAAGTTCCTCTTTGATTCATATGTTATTGGGTCCCTTCCTTTTTATAATGCGTAATAAAAAAACAAAGTTTTAACCTTGTTTTTTATTTAATTTTCTATTAAATTTCTCTATTTGACCGGCCTTAGAAAAGCCTGTTGATTTCCCTGTATAGAATGGGTGGCAATTAGAACAAACATCTATCTTCAATTCTTTTTCGTCAGACGTTGAATCTATTGTTATTTCATTACCACAAGTTATACATGTGACCTTTGTTTCTTTGATTTTTGGATGTATTTTCTTTTGCATTTTTATCCTCTATTATTTGATCCGAATAAAATAATTTTAGTTTTAACTGTTTCTTTTATATTTACATACGCATATGTGCCTATAACTTTTCTTGGATCGAATCCATTTCCTTTTTTATCTAATCCCTCTTCGATGTATTTTCTAATACCTCTTGCAAAGGATTCTTGGATTTCGGTGTTAACATTTATTTTTGCCTCACCATTATGAATTGCTTTTTGTATTTGGTGATCTGGTATTCCACTTCCGCCATGAAGAACAAGAGGTAAATTAGTTTTTTGAGAGTACTCTCCCATTTCTTTAAAACCTAGATTTGGTTCTCCATCATAGTGTCCATGAACTGATCCTAAGCTTGCGGCTAGCGAGTCAATCCCTGTGCTGGCGATTATTTCACATTCTTTCAGAGAGGCGTAATTTACTCCGCCTATGATTCCGTCTTCTTCTCCGCCGACTGTTCCGACTTCTGCCTCAACAGAGACGTTAAATTTTGCAGCGTATTCTACAACTTTTTTTGTTACTTTAACATTCTCTGCAATTGGAGTGCTTGATCCGTCGTACATTACAGAAGTAAATCCTGCGTCTATAGATTTTTTTGCACTTTCAAATGATGTCCCGTGGTCAAGGTGTATCGCAACTGGAACGGTAATATTTAATTCTGCAATTAATCCTTTTATCATTCCTACGATTGCTTTTTGACCGCCCATATATTTAATAGCGCCTTCACTGGCACCTAAAATAACTGGTGATTTTTGCTCTTGACACATCTCTAAAACGGCCTTTGATCACTCTAAATTATTTATATTGAACTGTGGCACAGCATATTTGTTTTGTTTTGCTTTAATAAGCATTTGTTTTGTATTTATTAACATTTTCTCTCTATCCTTGTAACTTTTTTAATTATATTAAATTTTACTTATTCTTTTTTGTAAAATCGACCAAACTAAGCACTTTAGCCTTTATATCGTCTAATTGAATGGGCGTGAAGTTTTCCGTCAAGGCTCAACAATCACTTCCTAAATAGACAATGTCTGGTGTTTCGATTAGTGAAAAATGAAGGTCTGTTTTAAGCTTGTCCTCATTATCAATTTTTTCTGCGACATCTTTATACTTATCTTTTACGATGTCATAAATTTCATCGAATGTAAGCCCATTGGCTTTATCTTCTGCGTCAAATGGCTTTACTTTCTTTAATATTTTTTTAACTGGTTCTACGTCTAACATATTTTCTCCTACATTTTAGTTATTGGTTCTATTGCTAATAGATCAAAAATTCTTTTGAAAATATTGGCAACAACTTGCACAAGGGCCCCTCTTTTTTCAGAAAGAAGTTCATCCTCAGAAATTACCCTGCATTTATTATAAAAGGAATTAAACGCCTTTGCCAATTCTTCTATGTAAATTATTAGGTGATATGGTTCTCTTTCGCTAACTGAAGAAGCGATTATATTCGGGTATTCTGAAATTTTTAATAGTAGATTTCTCTCTCTTTCGTCCATTTCAAAGTTCTTTAAAAAAGATTTAGAATTTACCTTTTCAATATTAATTTTAGGATATTCAATTTTTAATTTTTGAAGCAATTGATACATTCTTGAATTTGTGTATTGAACATAATAATATGGATTATTATTGCTATGCTCTTTTATTCTTGCAAGATCTAAAATTAAGTTTTGTTCTTTAGATTTTGAGATAATAAAGTACTTCAGTAAATCCACATTCATAATATTTAGCATCTCTCTAATTGTTAAAGAAGTTCCCTTTCTCTTAGACATTTTTATGACATTCCCGTCGTCCTTTATTTGAACCATGCTTATGAAATTAACTTCTAACGGATTACTCTCATAACCTAAAAGTTTTAGTCCTGATTGAATCCTATTTTCATAACCGTGATGATCTGCTCCTCATAGGTCTATTAGATACTCTTCTCCTCGTTCTAACTTTATCTTATGTCCTGCTACATCCGCCGTCATATATGTCATTGATCCGTCACTCTTTACAATCACTCTATCTTTATCGTCGCCAAACTTTGAAGTCTTAATTCAAGTCGCGCCATCTTCCATATATAGAGCGCCACGTTCTTGTAGTTCGTTTAGGACCTTCTTAACCTTACCTGTATCATAGAGTTCCTTCTCTGATGTTATATGGTCAAAGGGACGTAATTTTAATTCTTTAATTATGTTTTTAATTTCTTTTAGAAAGTGTGCGGTCGCAATTATTTTTAGTTCCTCTATTGCTTCCTTGTCTGATAATTTGATTAGAGTTTTATCTTTTTTTGCTAATTTTTCTCCATACTCTTTGATTTCATAACCTTGATATCCTGCGTCTTCTTCTGTAAGAGAGATTTTATGATTGAGTTTTTTTGCATAGTAATAAAACACTGAATTCCCTAATGTATCAATTTGGTTTCCGTAGTCGTTAAGTCAATACTCTCTAATAACTTTGTCGCCAATTTCTTTAAATAGTTCAGCGGTGATATCACCTACGATAGCATTTCTTAAGTGACCAATATGAAGAAATCCTGTGGGGTTAGCAGATATGAATTCGTAATTTAATTTTGTTGGTTTAAAGTTAGAAGTTTTCGGATGGTAATCTGGTTTGTGCTTATTATCTAAAAATTTCAGTGACTCTTCAACTAATAATTTTTCACTTATGAATAGATTAATGAATCCTGGTTTTGTGACAGTTATATCAACAAACATATCTTTGTAATTTTTTTCCAGAAATGATTTAATGTCATTGGCTATATCAATTGGATTCTTTTTTAAGATCGTCGTTAGCTTTAATGGGGTATTAGAAGTATAGTCTCCAAATTTTGGATTTTTAGTTTTTAATATTTCAATATACTTGGATGCATTATCAATTTTAGCGTGTTTAAAGTATTTGTAGAATGTGTTATTTAGTAGTGTCTTCATTGTTGTTTAATTTAATTCCTATTTCGTTTGTTTTGATATCTTTATGTAGATTCAGTAAGTTTTTTACTATTGGAGAATATTTGGATAATTCGTGCATATTCTTTTTTGAGTCAATAATATAAACTTCTTTTTCTTTTTCTGAGTCATAAAATTTTAATTTGCTTTTCTGTTTTGAGAGAAGTCATGTCTGTCCCTCTAATTTTGGATCTTGCTTGCTTTTAAATCTCTGCACATCTTTTTCTATTATCTCTGGTAATTTTTGATGCTCTAAGTAGAAGGTAATTAGATTTAATATTTCGTCATTTTCCTTCTCTGTTAATTTGATTAAACTTCAAAAAACTTGGTCATCAAGGAGGAATAACTCACCCATTGTAAATTCTCTTTTTTCAAAAATTGGTATTAACGGAGAGTAAGTTCCCTTTAATTTTTTTTCTTCATAGAGAAATTTTAAACGATTGATAAACATCAAAAATAATTTACTATATGCATCGTTTTTTACATTGTGATAAATTGACTTGTACATGTGATATCTCCCTAAGAGTATCGACTCAATCGTTGGAAGCGCTTTTTCTTGAAACGTCAATTTCCCATTATGTATTTCCATCGATCTTATTAATCATCTTCAGTCTATTAAACCGTATGATACGCCTGAGTGAGAAGAGTCCCTTAACAAGTAGTCTAGTCTGTCCATATCTACTTGTGAAGAAATTAATTGATTGCATCACTCTAATTTATGTTTTCCTTCAATCATTTGCACAGTTTCTTTTAGAGCTTGCTTATCCATTTTTTGAAAAACTTTGTTCACCTCTGTGGTTGGATCTTCAAGGATTTTGACTGTGTATTTTTCATGATTAATTAATGAAACTTCTTCAAATACATGCGACATAGGTCCGTGACCGATGTCGTGAAGTAACCCAGAAGCCATCAACGCTCTTCTTGTAGAAAGGCTAATATCATTTACACCTAATTGATTAATCGCTCTATACATAAAGTGATAAACCCCTATAGAGTGCGCTATCCTCGTTGAGGTTGCTGAGTAATATAAAAAGTTAGTTAATCCCAAGTGATTAATTCTAGCTAGTCTATTAAATTCTTTCGTTTCAATTAAGGCGATTATTAGGTCGTCGTTGACATCTATCCCTCCATGAATGGGATCAGTAAAATATCTTTGTTGTTGCTTGGTCTTGTTTTTCAAAGTTGACATGTTTTAATTATATAAATTTATGGCCTCTTATATGTTTAATAACCATTAAAAGATATGATACTTGCTAAGTTTTTTTGCCTTCGTTTACATCGTTGTGATTGATGATTAATCTTGAGATTGTATCTGGTCTCAAAGTTCATCTAAATTGTCTGCTGCCAAATCCTTCGTTTTTACATCGAGTCAAGGTGATATGAGAAACAAAGGTTCTTCCATCGCTTCTCCACTAGCATATTGGACGTATGTTACTACTACCCTAAATTTATAGTCTGTGTTTTTTTCTAAATTTTTTATTTCAACAAGTGTAAACTGTTGATTAAATTCTCAACTTAGTGAAGATTTTTTAACATCTGTGATTGATCCATTATAAAGTTGCCCTAGATTAAATGAGGAAACATCTTGTGGCGTCATAAAGTCTAATTTAGTGTGATCAATGCGTAGTGACACAGAATTTTCTTCGACATCCAAAACTCCGCATGTTGGTAAATCTTCAAGTAATACGTTATTATCGTGTCATTTTAGAAAACCTTTAATCAGCCCTATGCCCGAAGTTATTATTAATAATACTAATAAAATAATTGTAATTCATCATCAAAAATCCATATATCTAAAACACCTCTACTATTGATAATTATATAAATTATTGATCATTATAGAATAGTATATTTATATTATTTCTTGTTTTTTAAGCTCTTATTTTGAACTAATGATTGTTGACTTTTTATCAATAAATTATCATTCAATTTTATTACTTCGTTAATTATTGCCCAGTCTCTTAATCCATTATAGTTTTCGCCGGTGTCAAAGATTCACTCATTCATAGAAGAGGGCATATTATCTGCATTGTTCTTTCAGTTAATCATCTCTGTAAGAATTTGGTTTTTAAAACTTGCAGTGTTTGGGCCCACGGCTTCGTTGGAGAGGAATACATTGGGATCTTCATTCGCTTCAGAGAAGTTATCCATAGTTATTGTTGGAGAGATAAATTCATCCTCTATAGGATCTCCATTCTCATTAGACACACCTTCGTTCCAATCGTCCCCAATTCAAGTACCAGAAGCTAGGTGATTCTCGCTTACCTTTTGTTCTATATATGAAGGGTTCAATGGGTCATTTGTAACAACGCTACTTGTGCCAGAGACATAATTAGCTTTATAAGAAAAGTATTCCGTAGGAGTCATTGCCGGAAGATTTTCGTCTCATTGGATTTTTTCAACGCCAAAGATTCACTCTAAAAATATCGTCTCCTCTTCATTGACATAGAAGTCTCCCTTATTTATTGCGCCAATACCTGGTGATTGATTGTGATGAAGTTTGGTCGCTTCGTCTCACTCAAGTTGAGTCGTAATTTCTGTTTGAGTGGGTACTCCATTACCATCTAACGATGTGTCCGAACCGAGCGTACTTGGAGCACTTAGTCAGACAACCTCTCCTCTATTAAGATATTCTTGTTTTCCTTCGGGATCATAATAATATCTTGTCGCCGCTGTGTTGGAAGTGGTTGCTAAACTTTGATGCATTGAGAAAAATCCCATATTAAATTGAAATACAGCATCAGAAGAAGGCGTTCATAGATATCCGTCTTTTATTCCGTTGTAAATATAATTAAAGGCTTCCTCAGAACTTTGATAGCCTATAGTCTTATCTAAGTTATCTTGATTTTCTATATCGAGAATAGTGTAATTAATAAAGTCATCACTCGTGTCCCCAATGGTTGAGTTTCTATCTAGATATGCTAGGGAGTTTTCGAATTGACTATACGCCCCTCCTCACATTTGTGACATTAGATAAAATTGATTGTCTGGGTCTAAAAATCCTAGAGGAGAATACTCCTTGGGATTAGCTCCTTGATCATATAGATTGGGATATAAAGAATCAAATAGTGTTACACCTAAATCATAGAGTTGAATGTAATCTTGAAATATTCAGTCTCCTAAATTAATGGTGTCGGTGACACTAGTTGATTTAGTGAATCCGTCTCACTGATTACTTATTGTTTGCATGTCTCGAGCATCTATTAAAGGATATACTTGATTAATTAGATTTTCAATGTCTGTGGAGCTGTTAATCAACAACGGATCACTATCGCTAGCTTTGCTCCCAAATAGAAGATGCAATAAGACGCCGCTATCTGGATCTCCCAAGTATCCGTCTTTCGTTCCGTCTGCCGCATCAATTAATTGTCTTAAGATAATATAATCTGTGTCATCCTCAAAATTAACTAGCCCACCCAAGTCTATAAACTCTTTAATAAAGTGAACATATAAAATTGAGTTCAAGGACAGTGACTCTGTATCGCCGGTGAGTGGAAGATTAAATAATGTTCCTTCTTTATATCCTAGTGAATTTAACGACTGAGAATTTCTTTCAACAGGGATGTTGTCTTCGCCAAAAACTCCCTTTTGTTCTAAGGGTAAGGCAAGTGTCCCAAATGTTGGATTCGTTGGATCTAGTAAGTTGTCTTGTAAAATCGCCGTCGCCGCAGGATATGCGATATAAAGGTTGGGAAGCTCTTTCCCTGCTTTTAAATAATTGTAAAATCTGTCAATTATATTTTGGTAGTTATCTTGATAAGCTAATTCAATATCATAGTGATTTTCGTTGTTGCTGTTATACATGTCAACAATTTCATTAATGGCGTCTATGTGGATCTGGCCATCATACCACGGAACCCACATTAGCAATGTTGGTTCCTTATCTTTGTTAACTAGAGAGAGCGTTACCGGTATTGCAACAATCCCCCCTGCTATAACAACGACTGAAGACACGAAAATTATTTTAATATTCTTAGATTTTAAGTCTCATCAAGATTTAAATTTTAATTTTAAATCTTTCATTGTACTCTAATTATATTAGTTATTAACTATTTCATATTAAGATTTTTGTTGTTAATAAATATTCAGACAAGATTAAAAGATTAATCATTATTAATCGTCTATACTTTAATCATTAATACTAATCACAAACTATGAATAAAGACGAAGCAATCAGTAAAATAAAAGAACTTAATCCAAAAACGTTCAATAAAGATCAAAAAGAAACAGCGATCCAAACGTTGAATTGAGCGCCAAAAAATATGGACGTCTCTAATATTTATAATCTACTTACAAAATCCTTCAAGTTAGGTTTTGTTTTTGATGAAGCTTCTCCAAATTATTCTGGGAAGATTAAATTAGTAAACGAACATCCCACTCTCGAAAACATTAACTGTTTAGGGGGGGGGTCGGACCTTGAAAATAAATTAATAATCGGAGATAACTTAGACGCTCTTCGTAATCTTTTAATTACTCATGAGAAGAAAATTGATGTTATTTATATCGATCCGCCATACAATACTGAATCTATGAAGGATGACGGCAATCACCTTACAGAAGAAGAGGAAGACAAGATTCACGAAGACGTTGCAAAAGGCAAGGGTAGTTTTATTTACAGAGATAAATTTGGTCGTACAGGTTGATTAAATTTAATGAAACCAAGACTAGTTCTTGCTAAACGACTTCTTAAAAAAGATGGTATTATTTTCGTCTCTATCGACGATAACGAACAAGCTTATTTAAAAGTTTTAATGGATGAAATTTTTGGAGAGAATTCATTCTTAAATCAATTGGTATGAGTTTCTAATAAAGCAGGTCGACAAATATCTTCAGCACCTTTTGCTAAAACGTATGAATATATTTTAGCATATAGTGGCGATGATGGATTTAGTGGCAAAGAAATTGATCGTTATTTTTTACAGAAATTTATGCCCTCAATTTATGAGAAAGACCATTACGAAATTAAGAAAGATAAAAAAGGAGAATATATTCTTCAAAGCGATCTTAGAAATTCCAACATTAGAAAGTTCAATGAAGACACGAGGAAGAATCTCTTTTATCCCATTTATGTCGACTATGAATCACAAAAAATAAGCTCTAATAAATTTTTGGGTTCCGTGGAAATATGACCCCCCAAAGACTCAAGAGGGGTACAAGGTGTTTGAAGATGACAAAAGTCTAAAGTTGATAGAGAAAGTTATGACTTGGAAGTTATCAAGAATTCAAATGAAAAATATAATATCTTTACCAAAAAAAGAAATCTTACTTACACACCCAAGGATATCATTTTAGGAAGTTCCCTTTCCACTGGGGCAGGAACAAGTGGCGCAAGAAGTTTAGGAATAGAGTTTGATAATCCCAAGCCTGTTGATTTAATCAAGTTTCTAATCGATGTACACACATCTAAAAACGCATTAGTGTTAGATTTCTTCGCAGGGTCAGGTACCACTGGACAGGCCGTTTTAGAACTAAATAAAGAAGATGGTGGGAATAGAACTTTTATTCTCTCTACAAACAACGAAGGCGAAATAGGTATTGAAAAAACCTATGAAAGAATATACCGGCTGATTAAGGGGGTGGGAACAAAAGGCGAGAGAGACTTTTCATGGATAAAACATAATGATGTTTTTAGTAAGGGAAATTTAAGAGTTTTTGAAATTATGGAAAGATCGGTATTACTAAAGGACAAATTGAGTGACTTAGATAAAGTGGCAATAAAGAATTTAGAGTTATTAAACGATCACAACAAAATTAAAAGGGCGAACATATTTCCTCTACTTACTATTTTGAGAAGCGCCGAAAATTAAACATGTATACTTAAAATAATATTAAAGTAAACATGAAAAAAGAAGAAGCGATAAAAAAAATAGAAAGTCTAAGCCCTAAGACTTTTCACAGAATGCAAAAAGACATTGCAATAAAAACACTTAATTGGGCAAACGATGATGAAGATGTGAGTTCTACTTATAATCTCCTTACAAAATCTGTAAAAACTGGTTTTGTATTTGATGAAGTTCCTGAATCTTACGATGGAACAATTAGATTAGTTAAAGATATTCCCGAAATGCAAATAGGGGGGGGTCGGAGTCATTCAATAAATTAATTATTGGTGACAACTTAGACGCTCTTCGTAATCTTTTAATTACACATAGAAATAGAGTTGATGTAATATACATTGATCCCCCATACAACACAGAGTCTATGAGGGACGATGGAAATCACAACACTGAGCAAGAGGAAGGAGAAATTAATAAACGAACCACTCAAGGAAAAGGTGCATTCATATACCGTGACAAATTTTCTCGCACTGGATGATTAAACTTAATGAAACCCAGATTGGTATTGGCCCAAAAATTACTAAGTAATAATGGTGTAATCTTTGTCTCTATCGACGATACTGAACAAGCATATCTTAAAGTTTTAATGGATGAGATTTTTGGAGAGGAAAATTTTATATGTAATTTTATATGAAAAAATGCAGGTTATAGGGGTGACGCCAAGTATGTCGGGACCATCACGGAATATATTTTGTTTTATAAATCTCAAGGTGATCCGAATATCAAAATGAAGGAAGTTAATCTATCTAAATATAACGAATCTGATTCGGAAGGGAAATATTACTCTAGTCTACTTCACCATGGTGGATTAACATACTCACTAGGTATGGATTATGAACTAATCATTGATGGCAAAAAATATTATGCGGGAAACGTTACTGAAAAGCAATGAATGCAAAGAAGAGCCAAGGTGAGAAAATCAGGAGAAAGAGATTTTCGTTGAAGATGAGGAGAGAAGACATCGATAGAAAAGAGTGATTCTCTATTCATTAAAAATGGAAAGCCGTATACTAAAAACTATTTAAAAGAGGCTAAAGCGGGGCCCTTCGCAAACTTAATAGACAGTATTCAGACTTCGCAGGGAACAAAGCAAAATAAAGCTATTTTTGGAGGGGAAAGAACTTTCGGATTTCCAAAACCGGTTGAATTAATGGAATTTTTATTAAATCTATACAATAGTAAAAGTGCGATTATCTTGGATTTCTTCGCTGGGTCCGGATCAACTGGTCACGCAGTTATGGAATTGAATAGAAAAGATGGCGGAAATAGAAAATTTATTCTTTCAACAAACAACGAAAATGATATTGCTATCAATATAACATACGAGAGGCTATTTAGAATAATGTCTGGAGAGACAACAAAAAAGATGGCGGATTTTGAGTGAGTAAAGAAAAATGTACCCTATAAAGAAGAGAATCTTAAAGTCTTTGAAATACAAAAAAAATCTATAGATTTCAATACTAGTCTGGGAACTTTAGGGGCGCATTCTCTAGAAAATCTGACAATACTCAACGATGGGAAAAAGATTAACAAGGAAAATATTTATCAGCAACTAACTACGCTGAGAGGAAAAAAATAAAATGAAATTAACAAATGTTCAAAACAGATCTATAAATGATATTTTAGGTCACTACTATAATGGAGAGAGAAAATTGCAATTAAAAGCTCCTACGGGTTCTGGAAAAACTTTTATTATTGCTAATTTAATTAGTCAAATGTTGGTCAATAATAATAGTAAAAAAGTAGTCTTTATTATTGCCACTATTTCAAACGCTGATTTACATAAGCAGTTTGCTAATAAACTGGATGAATACCAGCCATTCTTAAAAAGCGGAATATCTTTTCAAACAACTCTAAAGGAATCTCCTTCCAAAAATAGTATGAAAGTAAAAGATTTTGAAATAGATCTTACGGTTAACGAAAACGACGTTTTGGTTTTAGGTAAGGCAAGCTTTTCTAAAAGTTCCTTGTTTAGAGTTAGAGGAACTTTTGATAGATTAATTGATCAAATTAGAAATGAGGATTTTCACCTTGTGTATATTAGAGATGAGGCACATTATGGAACGAAAAAGTTAAGTTTATCAAAGTCTGAAATGGATTTTGAGTCGCAATTAAATAATGCTGCTAGCTTCATTATAAACATGACCGCCACTCCTAAGGACGAGGATCAAGAGGGAAGGTTGGTTACTATAACAGAAGAAGAGTTAGAGGATGATGAAGGTAAAAGATTATTAAAATCAGACGTCAAGATAAATATTGGAATCGAGAACGATACCGATGGTTATGATGATATTAAACTCTTAAATGTTGCGATTAAACAATATAAAAAAATCAAAAATTTATATAACAATGATGAAAAACTTAGAGAAGCAAAAGTAAATCCTGCCATGCTAATTCAAATTGATAACGAACCCGTCTCTAAATACGACAAGGAATTATTCAATAGATCACTAACAGACATTAAAAACACTTTGATGAATAGTGGGATCAATTGCGTTCTTTATACTGGAAATGAAAAATGAGCATCTAATAAGGGGCATGGTGAGATATCATTGAGTGATATATCAAAAACAAACTCTGACGTCGAAGCTATTATATTTAAAGTGGGACCTGCTACTGGGTGAGATATCCCAAGAGCGTGTATGTTAGTTCAACTTCGAAATATTAGTTCAAAAACATTAAACACTCAAACTATTGGTAGAATAAAAAGAAATCCTCTTTCTAGTTTAGAAGAAAATGATGTGGCTAAGAAGTACTATCTCTATTCCAATTATAATGACAAGAAAGGTTCTCAATTTGCAACTTATATATTAAAGAAAGAAAAAATAAATGAGAAATTCGCTTCTGGAAAGGTTGAAAGAATTATTCCCCTAAATGATGACGAACCAAGCGTTAATATACAAAGAATATATTCACGGTACATAAATAAAGCAATGAAAGACAACTTTTTACTTTCGGAAATTAAAAGCGTTTTATACGTTTTTAAGGTCGGTGATCCGATTCCTGTCGATGAGGAAATTTTATATGAAGTCAAAGAGAAGAACAGCGACAGTCTTAAAAAATCAAGTACTGGACAATCTGTTTTCTATTACAAAAGAAGGCTTGTAGATTTATTAGATCTTAGGATTTATCTCCAAAATGAATTCGAGGATAGCAAACAATATTCAGCATTTATTCCCTTGTTGGGGAAAAAAATTAAAGAGCTGGTTGATCGATTTAGTAGTTTAAATGCAGACTATGATAAGATTTTGTTTTCTCTTATTAGAGCTAATGGCGGCAAATTATGAAGAGAAATTTATAAGGAATACAAAAGACTTTTAAAGAAACACTACGAGGAGATCTATGAGATTTTCGATAATAAAAGATTACCAGATAACTATAGAATTTGAAAGAGTAGTGAAGAGAGAAAATCTATGGTTGATTTTGACTCACTTAAAAACATATACGGGTACTATAGAATTGATGCAAAAGATAAAAAGTACATTCAGTATCTTGACGGTGGTGCAAAGGGGCCTGAGGTACGATTCGGAGACTACTTTAAATGGATTTTTGATCGTAAAATGAGTAGTCGCAGTAAGTTCAAATGAGATGAAAGTGAAATTTCTTTTTTTGCTAAGAATCCCGCAATGAGAGGCGTTTCGTTTCAATACTATCACCATGATGATGATGAGATAAAAACCACCTTTCCTGACTTTATAGTTAAGGTTTTCAATTACTATATTTACATTGAAATTAAGGGTAGTGATAAAAATGATTATGATGAGGATAAAACTTTATTCATTGAAAAAGCTTATGAAAAGTATCCTACTGAATCAGAAAAAGGTAATGTTATTATGGGAACAATAAAGTTTCCCGCACACGGGTATGGATTACAAAGAAACATATTCGGGGATAATGTCAGTAGGTTAGGAAGACATTCTTTTTGAGGAAAAGATGGTCTTTTTGAAGTAGAGGACTCTTTCGATATTTCTCAAAATATGAGATTAGACCAGGTAATAGACTATCTGTATAACATTTCTAAAAACCATTAACTTGCTTGCTTATGTATACTCATAACTTCTTTTGTTTTTAAGTTTCCTTAAAAATCTAACAAATTGATAGTTGTTCATTATTGTGTATTCGGTTCATTTTTCTTCTAATTTGAATTCATTTTTGCCTTTTATTGAGGCTCCGCCATCGAGAACTCATATTAAAGTCGCGTTGTGTTCTTTGGCAATTTGAGAGATATCTTCAATCAGAGAAATCATATTTGTAATTTTAGATCCATCATCATTGAAAAAGTTGGTTTTTATTCAATATTCATTATTTTCTATTTTGAAAGTGAAGTCTATTTTTTTTGACTGCTTACTGTTTTTGATCGATTCTTTTTTTACTTTTAATTCATAGTCGTAATATAAATTTTTCAACTCATTTTCTAAATAATTTATCTGAACACCGCTAGTCCTATTCTTTTTTCGGTGAGAGTCCAGACCTACTTCCACGCCGTAAAGATAGTCCTTTAATAGTTTAACGGAATTTATAAATATATTTTCTAATCCTGATTCTTTGACAAATTCTATTATTTCCTTAGACGTTTTAGCTTCCTCTCAATTTTTATATAGCGTTTTTTTTTTCTCAATTCTCTCGGCGACTAAAATATATAGAAAATTAAATGCTTCCAATTTTTCTAGTTTTTTTTGTTCGTTGAAAGTAATTTCTATTTTATTGTTAAGTTCTTCAATTGTCTTTGATTCACACCAGAATTGAAACTTACTTAATTTGTGTTGCGTGTCTTGGTTGTCTCTAACTAACAACACTTCCTCTCAATCAACATAACCTTCTGGCTTTAAATTCGTTACGCAAATTTTTTCTTTAAATTCTTGAAAATTATTGTCCATTATTTTAAGTCCTTCAATAAATTAATAAATTGTTTGTTATTCATAATCTTTAGTTTTCCTCAATCAATTTTCATTTTTGTTTGAGTACTTCCGGATAAAATTCCGTTGCCATCTACCACTCAAATAAACTTTGCTTTCTTTTTTCTGGCAATGGCTGCAATGTCTTTCATTTCTTTTAATGACGTATCTGGCTTAGAACCCGCCGTATTATAAAAGGATGTTTCTATTCAATATTCTTGTTTGTCTATAAAGAAAACGAAGTCAATTTTCTTTACGTTTTTTTTTCCACCTAGTTCGTACTTAGGTATTTGTTCCTCAAATTTATAACCTAGTTTGATAAATTGCGATCTTAGAAATTGCTCCTGCACTTTGCCTGTTCTATTTTTTCTAGCGTTCGAGTCCAACCCAACTTCGACACCATAAACATAATCTATTAGTGTTCTGATGGAATTTATGAATATATTTTTCAGTCCGGTCTCTTTCACGAAAAATTTAATTGGTGCGGAGTTTTTAGCTTTTCGAAAGTTCACTTCTTTGATTAATTCTTGCGAGTTTTCATCAAAATACAAAAATTTTTCATTTTTTTTATTATCTCTTTTAGCGATTAAAATGTAGAGGAAATTGAATGCTTCTAATTGATTTAATTTTTTTAATTCTTGAAAGGTTCTTTCTATCTTTTCGTTCAATTCCTCTTCATCGTTGGAACCGCATCAATATTCAAATTTTTTAGAAATAAATTCGACTTCTTTTTTATTGGCCTTAACTCTCTTTCAATCAACATAGTAACCGAGATTTCTATTGGTTTGAAGAATTGATTTATTAAAGTTATCAAACTCTCTTTCTTCTTTTGTTCTAGGTTCGAATGGGTAATTGTAGAAAAAGACTTCCTCTGTTGCTTTACTTCGTTTTTCTCCTTTGGGATTAATTGATCTATTCGCTACTATCGAAAGCGACTCATAATCACCATATAGCTCTCTTATTAATTCTGTATTATGATTACACAAGACTCATCTCACGCCTTTCTTATCAAGTTTTATTAGAGCTTGAGCTAGATTTCTTTGATCGTCTTGAGAAAACGAAGATTTAGAATATTGCACAAATCCACTTACTCCCTCCTCTGAGTCATAAGGTGGGTCTACAAATACAAAATCTCCCTTCTTTGCTCTCAAAAGAGTCTCTAAATAATCGCTTGATTGAATGTCTACTTTAGATGAATTCAAGTAGTTAATAATTCTATCTCAATTATCTCTATCTACCATTTGAGGATTTATGCTCTTGTTTCAAGGAACATTGAATTCTCCCTTTGAATTAACTCTATACATTCCATTGAACGATGTTTTATTTAGGTATAAAAATCGCGTTACGATTTTTTCCCGTTCACTATTTTTATATTTTTTCGCCCTGATTTTTGAATGAAATTCTAAAGAATTTTTCTTCTTATAGGAGGTGAGTTGTTTGAGTACTCTCTCTCTCTCTCTCTCTCTCTCTACATTATTAAGTAGATCATAGGAATTAAGTAGATCATAGGACAAGATGAGTTCTTCGTTTGTGTCTGAAACAATTGCTTTTTCTGGTCTCAATCAAAGTCAAATAGCTCCACCTCCAAGAAAGGGTTCTATATAAGTTTTTTTACGGTCATATCCTTCTTCTATAAGATCGGTGAAATTGCCGTTTGAAAGAAATTGCCGTTTGCCTCCCACTCACTTAACAATGGGTTTTAGTCTTTTTGAATTTAGATCGTTTAACATGATCTATATTATACGATCAAAAAAATGATCTTTTGACAAAATTGAAAAGTAGAGACAGCTAGTTAATATTATGTGATGTAAACTAAAAAAGTCTTATTTAGATTTCGAAGTTAACATTTTTAAATCTTTAGAAAGTTTCTTAATCTTGAAAGAGTTTTTTCTTTTCCAAATATTTCCATAATAGATGAAATTTCTGGACCCTTTTCTTTACCTGTGATAGCTACTCTTAGAGGGAATAATAAGTTTCTTCCCTTTTTATCTAAAGATGTCCCAACGTTTAAAATTATTTGTTTAATGTTTTCGTTCTGAAATTTCTCCAATTTATTTAATTCATGAAGTGTAACTTCTATTACATCTTTATTACTTTTTATGGACTCAATCAACTCTTTTTTATAAGTTACTTCAGAGTCAAAAAGTTTGATGATTTCTCTTATCTCAACACCTTCTAAAATAGATGTTTGAAAAAGTTTAAAAATAAGTTGCTTTTTCTCATCTGTTAATGGTGATTTTTCTATAAAAGGATTGAGGAAGTTAAATAACTCTTTATCACTGAGTTGTTTAATATAATAGTTGTTGGTTCACTGCATTTTTTTTACATCGAATTGAGCGGGTGATTTTGACAATCCTAATGGATCAAAAGATTTTACTAATTCTTGGTGATTAAAAATTTCTTGGGTAGATCCTTGTTTGGGGTGTCATCCCAATAAAACCAAGTAATTAAATATTGCCTCAGGGATATATCCTCTTTCTTTATACATATGAATAAATTGAAGTACATGCTCATCTCTTTTAGAAAGTTTTTTGCCATCGGTACTTGTAATTATTGTTAAATGAGAATAGTGTGGTGGTTCAAATCCTAGCGCTTCAAAAATCATAAGTTGCTTTGGAGTGTTTGATATGTGCTCTTCGCCTCTCATTACATCTGTTATTTTTTGTTGGAAGTCATCTATAGTATTTGCGAAAACAAAAGTGGGTATTCCGTTGGATTTTCTTATTACAAAGTCTCCGATGGCTTTTGTAGGGACGCTAATTTTTCCTCTAACCTTATCGTCTCATGAGTAGATCTTGTCCTTTGGAACTTTGAATCTTATCGTAGGTTCAACATTATCTTTAGGAACGGGATTGTGAAGACATTTTTGACTATACTTTGGAGAAGGAATTCCTTTTTTAAGTTGTTCCTCTCTTTCCTTTTCAAGTTCTTCTCTCGTACATCAACAAGGATATGCTTTACCCTCTTTTAAGAGAGTGTCAATAAACTTATTGTATATATCAATTTTTACAGATTGTCTAAAGGGTCCTGTATCATCTGGATTCTCGAAAGAATAGTCAGGAATTATTCCTAATCATTTTAATCCGTCTAGTTGATTCTTTTCTCCGCCTTTGACATTTCGTTCAATGTCTGTGTCTTCGATTCTTAAAAGAAACTCTCCATTGTTATGCTTTGCATAAAGATAACTGAAGAGCGCTGTTCTTGCCCCTCCTATGTGTAGTTTTCCTGTGGGCGATGGCGCATATCTTGTTCTAATTTTTTTCATACTTAATTATTAAATCTAAAATTACAAATATCTCCGTCTTTGATAATGTATTTTTTTCCTTCTATTCTAATCTTACCCTTTGGTTTTAAATTATTGATTTCTCCCACCTCTAATAGATCTAAGTAATTAAATACCTCAACCTTTATAAATCCACTTTCAAAGTCCGTGTGAATAATCCCAGCCGCCTGTGGAGCCAACGTACCTTCTTTAAATGCTCAAGCGTGTATCTCTTTTGGACCACAGGTGAAGTATGTCTTTAATCCCAATATACCAAACGTCGCACGAGAGACAGTGTCTAAACCTGACTCTTTAATTTTTAACTCACTTAAAAATGCCTCTTGCTCTTCGACTTCTAATTGAGAAATCTCATGTTCTATTTTGGCAGAGATAGGAATTAATTTTTCGTTTTGTTTTGCTAATTTTTCTGAAACAGTTTTGAAATGTTTATTCGTTTGTGGATCAGAAATTTCTTCCTCTGAGAGATTGGCTAAAAATATCATCGGCTTTAATGTTAGGAAACTAAATGTTTTCAAAAACTCTAATTGTTCTTTGTCTCATTTAGAAGCGTTTAATTTTTTTTCATCTTCTAATATCTTTTTGGCTAGTAGAATAACATCTAATTTCTTTTTCTCATCGCCTACAGCGTCTATGCGTTTTCTATTTTTCGCAACTCATCTATCAATCTGTTCAATGTCTGAAAGAATCAATTCTAAGTTGATAGTGTTAATATCTTCTAATGGATTTAGTTCTCCACTTACATGAATGATCTCGCTATCTTCAAACATTCTCACAACATGAACTAGGGCGTCCACTTCTCTAACGTTTGAGAGAAATTTGTTTCCTAAGCCTTCTCCCTTTGATGCTCCTTTTACAAGTCCTGCAATATCATTTAATATAAGTTGGTTATAAATCTTTTTATCAGATTTATAGATTTTTTGCAAAATATCTAGTCTATTATCCTTAACTTCTACAACACCTATATTGGGTTCGATTGTGGCAAAAGGATAGTTTGCTATTTCAATCTGCATATTTGTTATTGCACTAAATAGGGTAGATTTCCCTACATTAGGAAGTCCTATAATTCCAACACTAATTGCCATATTAATCTATAATATTTAACCTTTTTAAAATTCTGTTTAAGTGATCGTCATCTTTATATTTGATAATTATTTTTTTCTTTTCGATATCAACTTTTGATTTAACTTTATTTCTAATTAGATCTTCAACATATTCTATAGAAGATGTTTTTGGTTCTTTCTGTTTCTTAGGACTATTTTTTCTTGCATCAGATAACTTATAACCTCTAACAATATTTTCAACGTTTCGAACTGTTAAGTCTTCGTCTAATATTCTCTTGTAAATTTTTAATGCTAAGTTATCCTCTAATCCAATTAGGGGTTTTATATGTCCATAATTTAATTTGTTTTCTAAAACACCTTTAGTAATAGAATCATTTAATTTTAATAATCTTAATGCATTGGTAATATAGGTTCTAGATTTACCTAAAATTTTTGAAGCCTTCTCGTGTGTTAGTTCATGTTTTTCAATTAGTTTTTTTAAAGCTTTAGCTTCTTCGATAGGATTTAAGTCTTCTCTTTGAATATTTTCAATAAGAGCAAACTCCTCCATTTTTCTATCAGTCACATCTAAAACTATGGCATCTATCGTTTCTAAATTACCTAGCTTTGAGGCTCTTCAACGTCTTTCCCCAGAAACTATATAATACCCACCTGCTCGTGTTTTCTTTAGCGCGATTGGAGAGAGAAGGCCATTTTCTTGTATTGAAATTGCTAGCTCTTCTAATTTTTCTTGATTAAATACGTGACGTGGTTGATATGGATTAGCACGAATTTCATTTACATTAATAGTATAAATTCTTTTGCTATCACCCTGTAATTTTGATATTTCTTTTTCGTTAAAAATATCACTAATGTCTCCATCAAATATTGCCTCTAGACCTCTAGTTAATGTTGGCTTTTTTTCTTTCTTTTTATTAGTCATTATTTTCCTTCCTGGCTAAGTACTTCTCTAGTAAGTTTCGCGTATGCCACGGCTCCCTTAGATCTTATTTTATAATCAAAAATTGCCTGTTGATTACTTGGTGCTTCCGCCAATGCTATGTTCTTGGGAATTTTTGTGTCAAAAAGTTTCTCTCCTAAAAATTTCTTTACGTCTTTTTCCACTTCTCTTGAGTGTCTAGTTCTTCCATCAAACATAGTAAATAGAATTCCTCCCAACTTAAGCGATCCATTGTAACCTTTTTTTATCGCTTGAATTGTTTTTAAAAGTTTGCTTAAACCTTCTAATGAGAAAAACTCTGCTTGTAGTGGGATAAGAACTTCTGTGGATGCTGCCAACGCATTTCTATTAACAAGTCCTAATGAAGGTGGACAATCCAAAATTACATAATCATATCCCTCTAAAGAATCAAAATGTTTTTTAAGTAAATTTTTCTCTCCTAAATTTTTTTTAGTTATAAAGACATCCGCTCCTATAAGATTGATTGTTGCCGGCACGATATCAACGTTTGCGGTTTTAGTTGGAAGAATCGCTTTTTGGATTGGGACGTCGTCTACTAATACTTGGAAGATATCATGTTTGATTTCTCCCAATTCTACTCCCATTCCAGAAGTGGAATTCGCTTGTGAATCTAAGTCTATTAAGAGAACCTTTCGATCAAAAAGACCTAGCCCTGCGCTTAGGTTCATTGCTGTTGTTGTTTTGCCAACACCACCCTTTTGATTTGTAATTGCTATTATTCTCATATTTTTTAATTATAAAGAAAGTATTCTTTGTTTTGCTCGTTTTAAAATATTGGGTTTTTTAAAATTTCTGAATATCTCCTGGGGTAGATCTCATTTGTCTCGCTCGTTTTGATAAAGGAAATTAAATTTCTTTCGATCTCATCATCTAAAACATATTTTTGAGTTCCCTCATATTCCAATCCCAATAACTCTAAATCTTCCTTTTTTCAATTCAATTCTGTATTAATATTTGGGCCCTTATGCAAAATTATTCTGCCATTCAACCCGCATGCAAATGATGCTATTTCTAATAGAATCGCAAGGGGGGCAATCGCTTTTGCGACTATGATATCAAAACTCTCTTTTAATTCAGTTGATTCCTCTATTCTTTTATTAATGAAACTTACATTCTTCAACCCAAGATGGTCGCATACTAATTCACAAAACTTGGTTTTTTTATTATTGGAGTCAAGTAGTGTAACTTTTGATGTCTTTGAAAAGATTGCTAGAGGAATTCCTGGTATTCCTCCTCCTGTTCCTAGATCCAAAATGTTTTTGTTTTCTAAATCAAAAAAATCCAATATTTTGAGGCTATCCTCTACTTGTTTTATCCAAAAAAGTTTTTCGTCTCTAATGCCAGTAATGTTTATTTTTTTATTGTATTCTAGAGAGAAACTCATGAATTCTTTTAGTATGTCTTTATTTTCTTTGTTCATGGTTTTTATTTAAATATTGAATAAGACACATTATGTCAGTAGGATTAATTCCTTGAATTGATTGAGCTTGATGGATTGAATTAGGCTTAAACAATGCTAATTTTTCACGAGCCTCTAGGGCTAGATTAGATACTTTAGAGAAATCAAAATCTGGTGAAAAACTTAGTGAATGTAGTCTCTTATATTTTTTTACTTCTCTCTCTTGTCTTTCTAAATAACCTTTAAATTTAATTTCTATTTCTATAGTCATTAAATCTTCATTTGACATTTCTTTTAGAAGTGGTATTTCTTTTTCTAAAATTTCTCTTAAATCACTAAAAGAAAATTCAGGTCTTTTTAAAATTCTCATACTCGAAATTGAATCTACGTTAAGAGTAATTTTTTTATCACTCAACAATTTTTTAAATTTTTCATTAGATGTTTTTAATTGAGCATCTTTAAGAGAATTCTTTATTTCCTCAAAATTAGAGAACCGTTTAGTTAGAGTGGCTATTCTTTCAGGTGAGAGCAAATGATTTTTCTTTGCAATTTCGAATAACCTTTTACATGCATTGTCTGTTCTAAGTAATAATCTATACTCGGCACGTGAGGTTAATAGTCGGTATGGATCGGTAATTCCTTTAGTGGTTATATCATCTATCATCACACCTATGTAAGATTCATCTCTTCCTAAAATAAATGGTTCTCTTCCTAGAATTTTATTCGCTATATTGATCGCTGCTCATGCTCCTTGGGCGGCAGCTTCTTCGTACCCGCTAGTTCCATTTATTTGACCTGCACAATATAGGTTTTTTAATTTTTTAGTTTCTAGCGTTTGTAAAAATTGAGTGGGTTCAATTGCGTCATATTCAATCGCGTAAGCATACTTTTCAAATTTAGCATTCTCTAATCCTTTTATAGTTCTTAAAAAATCCTCTTGTACATCCTTGGGCAATGATGATGAAAGTCCTGCTAGATAAGTGGTGTTTGATTCTAGCGATTCGATCTCTAAGAAAATTTGATGCTTTTCTTTTTCAGCAAATCTTTTTATCTTATCTTCTATTGAAGGACAATATCGTGGACCACTTCCCTTTATCTCTGTTGAATAAAGATACGATTTTTCAATATTGTCTTGAATTATTTTGTGAGTGTCTAAGTTGGTGTATGCTAAAAAAGCGTCTACATTTTGGTATGGCTTTTTAACATAATTTTTTTCCGTAAAGTAGATTTCTTCTTTGTTGCCTGGCTGTGGGGCCATCACTGAAAAGTCAATACTATCAGTGACTATTCTAGGTGGTGTTCCTGTCTTTAATCTAATTGTGTTAATGCCCAACTTTTTAAGTTGTTCAGATATTGTTAAATTTGTTTTTTTACCATCAGGTCCTTCTACTACAATATCTCTTCCCTTCATTGTTTTAGAATTTAAAAATGTCCCTGTAGTTATTAAAACATTCTTAGCTAAGATATCTTTCGCGGCTTTTAGTTGTACTCCTTGAACTTCATCATTTTTTAATATTAAGTTAAGCACCTCTGCCTCAACGAATTCAACATTTTTCATTTTTAAAATTTCTTTTTTCATGAACTTAGGATAATTGATTTTATCTACTTGAGCTCTTAGCGATCTTACCGCTGGGCCTTTAGAGGTGTTTAAAATTTTTGTCTGTGTTTGCGTCTCGTCAGCAGCTCTTGGCATTAACCCTCCCAAAGCAAACAACTCTTTAACTACGATTCCTTTAGCACTTCCTCCTATGGAAACGTTGCATGGTAAATAAGCAATGTCATTAATTGAAAATGAAATCATTACAGTCTTTAATCCGAGTTTGTTTGCGAAGTGTGCCGCTTCAACACCTGCGTGTCCTGCGCCTATTATTATTAGATCTTTCATTATTTAATTCTTTCGTAAAGATGATTTAACTTTTTTAATTTTACATTTTTAAAGTCATGTTCTAAATCTTTAAATGACGGATTATTTAGTCCTAGTCAATCTAATACTTCCTTTGTTTTGTCTACTAAAAATGGTGATAGAAATAGTGTTGCGTTTGCAATTTTTGTGATTAAGTAAGATAAAATATCTCCTAACCTATCTCCTTTTTGAAGTCAAGTTTTAGTGACATCTATAAAGTTGTTAAGTTTCTCAATGTATTGAATAATTAATTTTGTCGCTGAAGAAATATTTATTTTTTTCATATTTTCAAATATTGACAATTCCATTTGTTTTAATTCTTTATCCATTTCTTCAAAGTCCTTTGAATACGTTTTTATGCCTGGGACAACTCTATTAAAATTTTGTTCAATCATTGATTGTGTTCTTGAAATTAAGTTTGAATACTTGTTAACTAGGATCGAATTGAAGGTATTGATTAATAATTTTTCAGAATAAATTCCGTCTTCGCCTGTCTGTATATTATTTAATAGATAAAATCTTATTATGTCTTTCCCATACTTATCAATTAATTCAATTGGTTCTATAACATTTCCTTTTGACTTAGACATTTTTTCATTCTTGTCTGTAATTAGTCATCCATGAGCGTAAATTGTAGGGGTTCTATATCCTAGCAGTTTTAAAATTATAGGTCAATAAATGGCATGAAATCTTGTTATCTCTTTCCCAATTATCTGTACTATTTCAACATCAGAATCTTTTCCTCAAACTTCTTCCGGAGTTCATTTTGAGTTTGGATAGGTTAGTGTAGAGATGTAATTTTGTAAGGCGTCTAACCAAACATAAATAACATGCTTAGGATCTTCTTTGATTGGTATTCCTCAACTAAAAGTTTTCCTTGAAATTGATAAATCTTTTAAGTCGTTGACAAAATTATTAACTAACTCACCTACTCTATATTTTGGAAATAATAATTCTCCTCCTTCTAGTTGTTTTTTTATTCAATCTTTTTCTTCACTTATTTTTAGAAAGTATGACTCTTCCGAAATATCAGTAACCTCTCTACCACACTCGGGACATAGCCCATTATTTAATTGAAACTCTGTGAAAAAGGCTTCGTCGAAAGTACAATATTTACCTTTATAATTTCCTTTATAAATTTTATCGTTTTCAAGCAATTTCGTAAATGATTGTTGGACATACTTAATGTGGTTTTGGTCGGTGGTTCTAACAAAATGATCATAATCAACATCTAATTTCTCTCATAGAAGTTTGAAATTTTTTACAATTTTTGTTACATAAGTTAAGGCATCTTCGTTATTTTCCTTTGCCTTATTTTCTATCTTTTGCCCATGCTCATCAGATCCTGTTAAAAAATAGACCTCACATCCTTCTAATTTTTTTCATCTCGCGTATGCGTCAGCTAACACTGTCGTGTAAGCGTGCCCGATATGAAGATTGCTATTTGGGTAATAAATAGGCGTTGAAACAAATACTTTCTTGCTCATAGTACGCTAATTATATATTATAATTAAAACAATTTATACTAGGTATTTAAGCACATACCATTTGATTTATGTGAGACGTACTCTTCGATTCAGCCTCCAATACATTAATAGATGTCTTAACATGGATAACAATATCACTACTATTCTTTGAAATTTTAAATCTTCTCTTAAACGATAAAATTTATAAAGGTATTGAACACTCCCAAAAGACACAAGTTCTTGTCGCTGCTATCCTGGGAATCGTCCCTGGTTGTGGTGGGCCACTCATCCTTGTTCCACTCTACAATGATAAGAAAATATCCTTCGGTGCACTAACCGCGGCATTTATTGCCACTTTTGGTGATGCAGCGTTCATTATCTTAGCACTTGACCCAATCGTCTTCATGCATCTATTATGAATCTCATTTGTGACTGCGATAATTTTCGGGTACTTCTTAGATCTCTCAGGAATTTCTCAGAAAATACAAAGTAGTATTGACGTTGGTTTTAAAAAGAAAACTAAAATTAAAAAGCCGATGTCTGAGTTAGAACTAGAAGCGTTGGAAAGCAAGTACCTGCCAGAGTGATTTTATTTTCTAGATAAGTATGTTTTCCCTATTATATTATTCACAACTATGTTCGCGCTATTTCCGGCAACGATTATGAATTTTACTCCTTTTGTAGAAACTGAAGCCGGCATGGCCGTGATTAATGTCTTTGAGTGAATTGCTTTTAGTACTATTTGAATATTCCTCGGTTACTTTATCCTCAGGCGAATCATCTTTAAAATTTTCATTTCAAGAGATGATAGAAATCACTACCATGACGAAGGCGAACTAAAGGAAATGGCAAGGATATCAAACGAGAAAGAAAGTCACGTTGTTTTAGTACACGCCATTCACGATGTGTTTCTAAATATTCTATTCATTCTTTTCTGAGTGTTTATAGGTCTTTTCACTTTTAATACACTTTTCTATATAGCGCAAGATGCTATTGAAAAACTATTTAGCATTAGTGTCGGTTGACTAGGAGTAATCGTCGCAGTAATTGTGGGAATGATTCCTGGGTGTGCTCCTCAAATCATTTTAGTAAACTTCTGAGCTGCAGGCGCCTTTTCAGCCAGTGCCTTGTCCGCCAACTCAATTAACCAAGATGGTGACGCAGCATATACATTAATCGCATCTGATCCAAAAGCATCCCTTTATATTAGATTTGTTAATTTAGTGCCTGCATTGATGGTGGGATTCGGAATGTATGGATTAGAGCTATTAGGATTTGTTTTATTTACGGCTCCTGGTATGTAATCTAATGAATTTTCTTTTTTAAACAAATAATTTTTTGCTCGTAATACGCTAGTTATATATTACAATTAAAATAATTTAGAATGGGTATTTAAGCGCATGCCTTTGACTTATGTGAGAAGTACTATTTGATTCAACCTCCGATACATTAATTAATATCCTAACGTGGATAACAATATCATTGTTGACCTTTAAAATTTTGAATCTTCTTTTGAATGACAAAATTTATAAAGGTATTGAATATTCTAAGAATACACAAGTTTTTGTTGCAGCCATACTGGGAGCAATACCTGGTTGTGGGGGACCACTCATACTAGTTCCTCTCTACAACGATAAAAAAATATCTTTTGGAGCACTTACGGCCGCGTTCATTGCAACTTTCGGTGACGCTGCTTTTATCATTTTAGCAATTAGTCCTATTGTCTTTTTACATCTATTATGGATCTCTTTATTAACTGGAATAGTATTTGGATACTTTTTAGACCTCTCTGGAATCTCACAAAAGATACAAGATAGTGTGGATGTAGGTTTTAAAAAGAAAACTGAAGTTCAAAAACCATTGTCAGAGTCGGAACTAGAAACTTTAGAAAATAAGTATCTGCCAGATTGATTTTATATTCTAGATAAATATATTTTCCCATCTATATTATTCACAATTATCATTTCTCTTTTTCCAGCCACAATAATGAATCTTACTCCCTTCGTAGACACAGAAGTGGGAATGGCCGTTATTAATGTCTACGAGTGAATCGCGTTTAGCAGTATTTGAATATTTTTGGGTTACTTTATCCTCAGGCGGATCGTCTTTAAAATATTTATTTCAAGGGATGACAGAAGTCACTATCACGGCGAAGGCGAACTAAAAGAGATGGCGAGAATATCAAATGAGAAAGAAAGTCGCGTTCTTCTAGTTCACGCAGTCCATGATGTATTTTTGGATATTCTTTTTATTCTATTTTGAGTATTTTTAGGACTTTTCACTTTTAACACACTTTTCTTTGTCGCTCAAGACGCTATAGAAAATCTTTTTAGTATTAGTATTGGATGACTGGGAGTAGTAGTCGCAATAATTGTAGGAATGATTCCTGGGAGTGCTCCTCAAATAATTTTAGTAAACTTCTGAGCTGCAGGCGCCTTTTCGGCCAGTGCATTAAGTGCGAACTCAGTTAATCAAGATGGGGATGCAGCATACACATTAATCGCCTCCAATCCAAAAGCTTCCTTATATATTAGATTTGTTAATTTAGTTCCTGCGTTGATGATCGGGTTTGGAATGTATGGATTGGAATTACTAGGAATCGTTTTATTCACTGCTCCTGGTATATAGCCTAATTAATTTTCTTTTGTTTTATTGTAAATAGCGTTTTTACTTTCGTTACTATATCTTGACAATATTTTTTTAATGATGGCAGAGTGTAATCCTAAAGATTTTAAAAATTCTATTTCCTCTTCTATATTCATTTTTTTATCGTCGATGTTTTTTGATGGGAACACAACTACAATTTCACCTTTATAATTTTGGTCTTTTAATTTAGACACTCTGTCATAGTAAAATGTTTCAAACTTTTTTGTTAGTTCTCTTGCGATCATTATTTCTATATCCCCAAAATGTTTTTCAATTATTACAAGAGTCTTGTTAATTCTCTTTGGAGACTCGAATGCTATTAGGACGTCGCTTTTATTCTTTAGGTTACTCCTTATTTGATTTATCAAACCAGTTTCTTTTTTTTCTAAAAAGCCGATGAATGCAAAGGTATTAAAAACTAATCCCGAACCTTGGAGAGCCGTAGTAATAGAATTTGCTCCAGGTATTGGAATTATTTTGTATCCCTTTATTCTTAACTTTTCTAAAACCACTCCTCCAGGGTCTGAGATTGTTGGCGTCCCCGCATCTGAAACAATGACAATGTCTTCTTGATCTAAATATTTAATCACTAAGTCTAATCTTTGATTTTCGTTGTACTTGTGTAATGAGAGAAGTTTTTTTTCTTTGATGTTTAAGTGATTTAAGAGACTCCTAGTTACTCTTGTATCTTCGCAGAATAGTACATTATTTTTTGTTAAAACATCTATCGCTCTTTTTGTGATGTCGCCTAAATTTCCTATAGGGGTCGCTACGACATAGATATTATTTTTCATTTTCAAACAACTCTAACACTATTTTTTTAAGTAAATTTTTTTTGTTTATAGAATTCGTATTAAGTGCAATGGCAAAAAAATCAAAATTATGTTTTTCAATTTTCTTATTTTTCACAATATAAATTAATTCCTTAATTAACTCTTCATCTGATAGAGAGTCTATCACTTTGATACAAGAGAAAATATCTCCTTCTTTGATGCCTAAAGAAAGCTTAGAGTCATAGTCGCTTATGTCGATGTCGTAATTGACCTCTGCTTGCGGAAAGCTCCTAAGAAGGTAATCAACATTTTTGTTTCAGCCTTTAAAGGTAATCAAAATATCCTCATCTGCTTTTAAATTATTAATCAGATTCTTAAGAGCTCTAGTAGATCATAAATCTATGGAATTGATCTCTTTTATACTTATAATTGTTGTTTTAAGGATAAAATTTGTTTTACAAAACTCCTCTAATTTTTCGTCTTTTGACTTTGTAATGTCTCTCTTAATTTTCATTTTTGATTAGCTGATAAATTAAGTTTAAAATTTCTTCAACAACTTTATCTATTGATTGAGACGCGTCTATTATTATAAATTTTCTTCTTGTTGAATTTTTTGCGACCTTAAGATAACTCTCTCTAATGTTTTGGTGAAACTTTAAATCCTCTTTGTCAAATCTATTGATTTCTCTTTTAGTTTTTCCCGCTTCTTCTAATCTGTTTAAACTTATCACCGGATCTAAATCCAGAATGATTGTTAGTTCAGGCTCAATACCTTGAGAGGCTATTATGTTCACAATCTCAACGTCCTTCTGTGAGATACCTTTTGTTAGTCCTTGATAAATTGTAGTGGAGTCAAAAAATCTATCACTTATAGTAACTTGATTTTTCTCCAACTCGGGTTTAATGGTTTTTGCCATATGTTCGGAACGTGAGGCCTCAAAGAGAAATAGCTCAGTCAGTGGATGCATATTAGCGTCATCCATTATTAATTTTCTAATTGCTTCTGAGGTTTTGTTGTGAGTCCCTCCTGGTTCTCTAGTCAGAAAAACTTTTATGTTATTTTCCTCTAATTTTTCCACCACTCTATTGGCAGCAGTTGTTTTTCCAGAACCCTCGATTCCTTCTAATGTAATAAAATGATTATATTTTTTCACGTTTGTTCATCACCTCTCTTAATGTTTTTTCATCAGAATAGCTAATGTTTGATCCAAAAGGTATTCCTATTTGTAATTTAGAAAAAGATACTTCTATCTTTTTGTCAAAAAAGTTTTGTTTAACAAAACTAATTAATATATCTAATTCTATAGAAGGAGAAACAATAAAGAAAATTTCATTCGCTTTTGTTTCTTTGTAGTAGTTTAATAGTCTCTTGATCATGTTCTCCATTATATACAAATCTACAAAATCCTTCCTCTTAACCAAATTTGTAATAAAAACCGCCTTGAGTGACTGATTTTTACTCTCGAAGGATATATATTCCTCTAAGGAGTTAAAGACGTGTATTATGTCTGATTTAACATGATTAGAGCACTTCCCAAAGGAGAAACATCCGCATTTGGGACATACTTCTATTTGGGTAAGTTCCCTTTCTATTTCATTTAAATCGCGTATTGTTGAGTGTGAGTTTTTAATAAACTGTAGAGCTAATTTTTCAGCTTGTCTATTGCTTATTCCATCAAATGAGCTTAATATACTAATAATTTTATTAATCCCCATAGTCAATCTCTATATTATCTCCAAATAGCTCTTTCATTTTTTCCTTAAATTTAGTGTCCTTGTTGTCATTGTGGTCTGGCATCTTTAATTTTTCTTTAAATTTGTATCCCTGTGAATTAGCGTTTCTATAATACCCTAATAATTTCATTCAAGTTTTTTCTTTTACGGGTAGTAATAGGATCTTGGATCCTAATAATTCAAAGAGGAATTCTTCCATTTCTGGGGTTAATGAGTTTCTTTTATAAGCGTCATATGACTCCTGATTCCCAAATCCAACAATAATCGCTTCCTCTGTTGCTGTTAATATGTTCGTGTCCTTAAACATTTTCACATATTCTCTTCAATTTACTTTGGATGAATATTGTGGAATATATTCTCATCTACTAATATGGTTATCTCGTAGCTCCTTATCATTCAGTTGCATTTGTCTAAGGTAATCTGAAGTAGAGAGATAATCAGTGATTATTTTTAATCCCTCAGGAGAGTCGTCTGCCTCTTCGACATCTTCCGATACTTCTTTGGGTTCTTCTTTGGACTCTTCTTTTGTTTCATCGTTATCATTACCCAAAACTATTTTCTCCTCAATAGTCTTTTCTATTTGATCGCTCTCTGCTTCGCTAGTCTCTCATTGTGATTCTTCAGTATTTGATTCTTCCTTAGGAATTATATTATCCTCTGGATTTTGCTCAGTTTTTGTATCTAACTCTTCAAATTGGTGTGTAAAACTATGATCCTCGTCACCCTCTGGATATTCTTTTTCACTTGTAGGCGGACTGCTATCCTCGATGTTATCTTTGTTACTGATTTGTTCTTCTTGACTCGATAATGTTTCACGTGGAACATTATTTAAATCTTTTGAAAATATTGATATTATTTGAAGCTTGACCACCATGGGATCATTGAAGTGGGGAGAAATTCTTATTAGGTCTGTTAGTATTGAATTGAAATTACTATTACCCAAACTAATAAGATTGGTTAGTTCTTCTAATAATGAGATTAATAGTTTGCTCCCATTGATATGAGATTCCTTTATTGTATCAACTAATTTTATATGATCGTTTATCAATAAATCTCTTATTGTCGATGGATTAATTATTCCTAAAATTCTAACAGTGTTTTCCTCTGTAACCTTCTCATCATATAACAGGGTAGACTCTAGTAAAGAAATCGCGTCTCTTAAAGATCCCTCTGAAAAGAAAGAGATTAAATCAATTGCCTTACTTTCGTAGGATACTTTCTCCTTGTCTAGAATGCTTATTATAGTGTCTGAGATTTCCTTTTCGGTCAATACCTCTAAATTAAGATTGATCGTTCTCGATAGTATTGTGATAGGTATTCTATTCATTTCAGTCGTTGCCAAAATAAATATCACATTTTGAGGAGGTTCCTCTAGAGTTTTTAGTAACGCATTAAATGCCGCCTTTGATAGCATGTGGACCTCATCAATAATATAGATTTTATAATTATTAATCGTGGGTAGTAAATTAGTGTTTGAAGTGATTTTTCTTATTTCATCAACTCCGTTGTTTGATGCTGCATCTATTTCAATCGTGTCAAACGATGATGAATTAGATATGCTAACGCATGATGAACATTCATTACATGGCTCTCCATCTTTAATGTTGGGACAATTAACAGCTTTGGCGAATATTCTTGCAAGAGTCGTCTTACCAGTACCTCTTATTCCGTATAGTAGGTAAGCGTGGTTTATTTTATTATTAATAATTGAATTCATTAGGATTCTTTTAATAACTTCTTGCCCTGTGACTTCGCTAAATTTTTGTGGTCTATATTTTATGTAAAGTGATTTAATCATAATATTGTATGTTTTTAATTATAATATTTTGATAATATTTTGGTCATTTTTTTGCATAAAAAAAGCCACACATGACACTACTCAATGTGGCTGCTATGTTTCCATTCTGACCAGGTTATGAGGTTATCATTGTGACTCGTTAATTATATAATGTTTCACGTGAAACATTAAAAAATTTTGAAATCTAAATATTTTAAAAGAGCTTTAGGGACCTTCACGTTATAATCTTCGTCAATATTATTTTCTATGATGGCAGCTACTATTCTTTCGATCGCAAGCGCTGACCCATTGTATGCATGAGCTAATACTTTGGTTCCGTCTTTTAATTTTGCTTTTGTGTTTAATCTTCTAGTTTGGAAGTCTCCTGTTGAAGATATAGAAGATACTTCTCTATATTTTTGTGAACCAGGCATTCATACGTTAATGTCATAGGTCTTTTGCGCTGAAAATGATATATCACCAGTGCAGAGATTTGTGACGTTGTAGGGGAGCTCTAAGCTCTCCACTACCTTACGCGCCTGTAATAACATGTTATTAAAGTCCTTTTCTTCATCCTTGGGAGATCCGATTGTAACTAATTCTACTTTTCTAAATTGGTGTAGTCTTATTAAACCTCTACTATCTTTTCCTCCCGCTCCAGCTTCTCTTCTAAAGCAAGATGTGGCACTAACATAGTTTAGTGGTAATTTTTCCTCATCGATGATTGAGTTTGCATTTATATTGGTTAGAGGTACTTCCGCTGTGGGGATTAGATATTGATTATCTCCAACACTATATAGGTCATCCTTGAACTTTGGAAGTTGTCCTGTATTAAATAGAGCTCTTTCATTTACTATAATCGGAGGTTCTATTATTATCCATCCATCTTTTACATGTGTGTCTAACATGAACTTAATCAATGCATTAACTAGCAGGGCTAATTTCCCTTGATAAATAACTTGTCTTGTTCCAGAGATTTCTCCTGATTCCTTGGTTAATCAATATTTCTTTTTGTCCATAAACTCTCAATGATTTATAGATGTCTTGTTAGTTTTGAACTTTTCTAAATATGTTTTTACAACTTTGTTATCTGCTTCGCTTAGACCTATCGGTGTGTCATCCTTGGGAATGTTAGGTAAATAGGAAAGATCATTAAATATTTTTTCTCTTTTTAATTCCTTTTTTTGAGTTAGTTCCTTTACCTTTTGTGAGATCAATGTCGCCTTACTCTTAAGTTTCGCGTTTTTAAAATCTGACTTTATACTTTCAGAAATCTCATTTAACTCTGTTCTCTTTGATTGTTCTTCCTTTAGGATAGTTAAGTAGTCATCATATAGCCTTAAAATATCATCGACCGTTTTTTCGATATCTAGTCCTCTATTTTTTCAACCAGTTATATATGGAGTTTTATTTTCCTTTAATCTCTTTATGTCAATCATTTTTTTAATCCTCGAGATCTAATCTTACTTCGGTTGTTTTTTCGATTATCTCTGCCTCAATTTCAGAATCTGATTTAATGACAATCGCGTTAGAAATAATCTCTCCTGATCTAAGTTTAGCAACCGTAACGCCTTTTGCGTTTCTTCCAGTCTCTCGTATTTGGGCAAATGAGGTTCTTATTATCGTTCCTCTATTACTTATTACCATTAGTTGTTCTGTCTTGTCTACAATTTTTAACGCTATCAATTCTCCTGCTTTTGCGACGTTGATGGTTTTAACTCCCTTGGTACCTCGATTGGTTTTTCTATATCTATCGATGTGTGTAAGTTTTCCAAATCCTTTATTTGATAATGCAAAGATAAGTCCGTCACCTTGTGAATATGTGGCGTCGATGATCTCTCCGTCATCAATTTGCATTCCTCTAACTCCGTATGCAGTTCTACCCATTGTTCTAATTGAGTTTGCAGAGAATCTAACGACCTTACCATTTTTGTTTCCAAGAAGTAAGTCGCCGTCTTCATCTTTAAGAATTTTAAATACTGCTACTATTTCGTCGTCAGCCGGTAAAGTTATTGCCTTCTTACCATTCTTAAATATAGACTCAAATCTTTGAGAATATACTCTTTTTGTTTTTCCTTTTTTAGTAACGAATACTAGATCAGTGTCGTCATAGCTATCTAGTTGTATTATTTCTTTTATCTGTTCGTCTTCTTCAATTTGGATTAAATTGACGATAGGAATTCCTTTTGCTTGTTTAGAGAATTGGGGAATCATGTAACCTTTTAACTTATAAACCTTACCTTTTGAGCTAAAAAACAGAAGATTGTCATGGGTATTTGTTAGTAATAATTTATTAACAAAGTCGTCATCGTATGTGGTAATAGATTTTGATCCTGTCCCTCCTCTTTTTTGTAACCTATAATCTTCTAGTTTTATTCTCTTAATATATCCGTTTTTAGTAATTGTTATTATTACCTCTTCTCTAGGAATTAAATCTTCGTTAGAAATATTTCAAGAAGATGAAGCTGCTATTTCTGTTCTTCTTTCGTCTCCATATTTTTCTATTAACTCATCTATTAGATTAAGGATGTTTTCGATTCTTGCATCATGACTCACTAAAATAACTTCTAGTTCTTTAATAACTCCGTCTAAATTATTAATTTCTTCTAAGAGATTTTTTTGTTCTAATCCAGTCAGTCTTTGCAGTTTCATTTCTAAGATAGATTTTGCCTGGGTCTCAGTTAACTTATAAATTGCAATTAACTGTTCCTGCGCTGTTTTAGGAGAGTCTGCTTTTTTTATTAATTCAATAATTTCATTTATATTTTCTAGCGCTACTTTTAAGCCCTCTAAAATGTGTCTTCTATTTTTATATCTCTCTAATTTGTATTTTGATTTTCTAGTTAATATTTCAATCTGGTGATCAATATAAATCTGTAGAATTTCTTTAATGTTTAACGTCTTAGGTCTATTATTGACCAACGCTAAAAGATTTATAGGGAATGTCGTTTGAAGTTGTGAGTGCTTGTAAAGTTTATTTAACTCCACCTCTGGTATGAATCCGCTTTTTAACTCAATGACTATTCTTATCCCTTTTCTATTAGATTCGTCTCTAATGTCTGAAATTGATGTAATAATTTTTTCTCTATGTAACTGAACAATTTTTTCGATTAATTTTGTCTTATTAACCATGTAAGGAATTTCATTAATTATTATTTTTCCCTTACTGTTTTTTTCATTCATTTCAATTTTGGCTTTACCTCTTACGACCGCTCTTCCACGTCCCGTTTTGTAACCTTCTCTAACCTCAAAAGGATTGACAATTTCTCCTCCTGTTGGGAAGTCAGGTGCGCTAACGTGTTCTAGTATTTCATCAATACTATACTCTGGGTTTTTTGCAAGTTCTTTAGATGCGTTTAAAACTTCAACGATATTGTGTGGTGGGATGGAAGTTGCCATTCCTACAGCGATACCCGTCGATCCATTCATTAATAAGTTTGGAATTTTAGAAGGTAAAATAACTGGCTCTCGTTCACTGCCGTCATAGTTTTCTCTGAAGTCTACTGTCCTTTGTTTTATTTCATCTAACATCAACGAAGATATAGGTTTTAATCTTACCTCTGTATATCTCATCGCTGCGGCATTGTCGCCGTCGATAGAACCGAAGTTTCCTTGTCCTCACACTAGGGGATATCTCATAGAGAATGGTTGTGCTAGTCTAACCATTGACTCATAGACCGCTGTGTCTCCATGTGGGTGATATTTAGCGATAACTTCACCTACAACACGGGCTGATTTTTTAAAGGGCCTTCTATGCGTCATTTCTAAAGAATTCATTGCATAAAGGATTCTTCTATGAACTGGTTTTAATCCGTCCCTTGCGTCGGGAATCGCTCTTGAAACGATTACGCTCATGGCATAATCGATGAACGATTTCTCCATCTCATCTACTATTTCTATTTTTGTGGTTTTTATATTTTTTGTTTCTTCGTTCATAATTAAATATCCAAGTCAGCGAATTTAGAATTCGTAACTATAAAATGTCTCCTTGGCTCTACGACTTCTCCCATCAAGTTTGAGAAAACTTTCTCGGCCTCAATCATATCTCCTATCTCTACTTGTATTAGTTTTCTATTTTCTGGATCCATGGTCGTCTCTCATAATTGTTCTTCATTCATCTCTCCGAGACCTTTATATCTTTGGATAGAATAAGAGTTTAATTCGTCTCCTAAATTTGAAAAGATCTCATTCTTTTCTTCATCAGTATATGCGTAGAAAATCTTTTTACCTTTTCATATTTTAAATAGTGGTGACTGAGCGATATAGACATTTCCGTTTTCAATTAGTTGCTTAAAATGTCTAAAGAAAAATGTCAATATTAATGTTCTAATGTGACTTCCATCAACGTCCGCATCGGTCATTATAATAATCTTGTCATACCTTAATTTTTCAATATCGAATTCCTCTCCAAAGTTAGCTCCAAAGGCTGTTATCATTGAAGTAATTTCATCATTGCTTAATAGCTTATCTATTCTTGTTCTTTCGGCGTTAATAACTTTTCCTTTAAGAGGTAGTATAGCTTGCTTTTCTCTGTCTCTTCCCATTTTAGCACTACCTCCAGCTGAGTCTCCCTCAACTATAAAAATTTCTGTGTCCGCTCTGTTTTTACTAGAACAGTCTGCAAGTTTTCCTGGTAGTGAACTAAATCCTAAAACGTCTTTTCTTCTAGTAATTTCTTTTGCTTTTAAAGCAGCTACTCGAGACTTCGCGGCAAGTTTTATTTTGTTTATTATTTGAGTCGCTTGAGAGGGATTGTTATATAGGAACTTTTGATAGATATCTGAAATGGTATCGTTCACGTGTTTTCTAACCTCTTGATTAACAAATTTATTTTTTGTCTGACCTTCATAAATTGGATCCGTATGTTTGATCGAAATGATGGCTGTTAACCCTTCTTTCATATCTTCTTTTTTGAAATTAACTTGCTCTTTTTGAGGCAATTTATCCTTAGCGTATTTGTTGAAAACTCTTATTAATGCATCAAAGAATCCTTGAATGTGTGTTCCGTGTTCTATTGTTGCTATATTGTTTACAAAAGAGAACACCGATGATTGGTACGAAGAGGTATATTGAAAGGCTACTTCTATCATAGAAGATCCCTTCTCTTGTTCCCCATAAATAACGTCTGTGTTTATAGTTTCATGACTCTTGTTTATGTCTTTTACAAAGTCTATAATTCCGCCCTCAAATTTATAAATCGCGTTTTCGTTTTCATCGTTTTCGTCTTCTATTTCAATTGTTAAACCTTTGTTTAAGAATGCTATTTCCTTTAATCTATTTTTAATAATTCTTATATCAAAACCTAATACGTCTTTGTTGAAATATTCTTTGCTGGGTTTAAACTTAATAGACGTTCCTGATTGTTTGGTAGGTCCTATCTTTTTTAGTCCTTCTGTTTGTCTTCCGCCATTATTAAAAATCAATTCGTATTCGAATCCGTCTTTGTATATCTGTATTTCTACAAAGTCACTCAAGGCATTTACGACACTTGCTCCAACTCCGTGCAGCCCTCCAGAAACTTTATATCCTGAATTGTCTCCTCCAAATTTACCTCCAGCGTGAAGCACAGTAAATACTGTCTCTACTGCGGACTTTTGTGTTTTTGGATGTATGTCAATTGGTATACCTCTACCGTCGTCGCTGATTGTAACTGCGCCGTCTAGATGCAATTTAACCTTGATTTCATTAGCATAATCTGCTAAAACTTCGTCTATTGCGTTATCTACTATTTCTCAAACTAAATGGTGGTATCCCTTTTGATCCACGTTTCCAATATACATTCCTGGTCTTTTTCTAACCGCTTCTAGTCCTTCTAGTACTTGTATTGAGCTTCCGTCGTATTTTTGATTTTTCATATTAAATTTTTATTGTTTGAATCCTTTCTAGAGTTTCTTTTTTTATTTTGTCTAGCGAAGTGCTAGTTATGAGGGCATTGATATTTTTTTCTAATAACATTTCTAAAATAACGTTTATATTTTTTTCATCTAACTCTGATAGTAATTCGTCTACGAGCAATGGAAATTCTTGTCTAAATATTTTATTTAAATATTCTATAAAAGAAATTAGTAAAACTATTAAAGTTATTTTGATTTCTTCCATTGACGCATATCTTAAGAAGTTTTTTGTACCTTCCCTGATCACTCAATCATCGTTATTAACTGTTAATGTATCAGAAGAAAATAAATATTTTTTAATGTCTTCGTTCTCATTTTTTTTGATACTTTTATATTCCAATATAAAATTCTTTTTCAAGACTTTTTTACAATTTGTTAAATATATTTGTTTGAATTCATAAGCGAAATTTTCTCTGTGTTGGATTATTTCTGATTCTAATTTCGCCAACTCTTCTACTGTGCTATTAATAAATTCGTGTCCATAGTTTGATTTTTTTGCTTTAATTAATAATTTTTTCTTTTCGTTAAATTGGCTCATTATTAATGGATATATTTTAGATTCCATTGATATCATTTGATCCAAGTAAAATAGTCTCGTTGATTGATTAAATTTAAAATCTTCTATTCTATTACCACTAATCATGATGGGGTGAAAAAGTGCTAATATTCTGTTTGTTTCTACCCTTGTGTCATTAAGTGATTGTTCTATCGTTTTCCCATCGTTAATTAATAATTTAATTTCTTCTTCTTGTTCTTCGAGTTTAATGTTTATTGTAGTAGAAAGATTTCTATTGTTCTTGTTAATTACTTTTGTCTCATCTTGAGTAAAAAACGATCTTTTAAAAGCTGTTAAATAAATACTTTCTAATATGCTTTTTTTATCGGTCTCTTCTTTCCCATAAAAAATTACAACTGAATTATTTAGTTGTTTTTTAAAGTCTTTAGTATCACCTAAATTTCTTATCTCTATTTGCTCAATCATTAGTATAGTTAACAAGTCTAATTATACTTCTTTTATTGCTATTTTTGCGCCTGGGAGAGTCGCTAATTAATCTATGTTATTGAAGGGGAGAATATACCCTTTAAAAGATGAATCTCCACTCCCCTTTACAACAAAAGGTTTCTCTGTGCCATAAAATAATACTTCTATATTTTCTTGCTTTATTGAGTAAAGAGCTTCTTTTAATATCGTTGGATTAAACGCTATATTAAATAGTTTTTCTCCCTTTCATTTAAAGTTTTCTGTTGATATGTTTGCAGATCCAATTTCTTGCTCTCTTGTCATCAGAAATAACTTCTCTTCCTTCATGATTAGTTTCGTATAAATGTCTTCATTCATCTTAGAATTATTGAAAATGGTTGTCATATTTATAAGTTGATTTAACTCACTTTTTTTAATTTCTAAAACAAATTTTTCGTCCTTCACATTCTTAAAAATTGTCCCTTTGATTTCTGGAAATTTTCCTTGTAATAATCTAAAAATCATTATTGTGTCATTTTGTTTTATGATTGCTTTTTTTCTTCCAAAATTAAATAACACCTCATCGCTGTCTTCTATTATTTTTAATAACTTGTCAATTGTTTGATATCTGATAACGACGTTAAATTTCTCGTTTTTGTCATTTTTTAATTTTGTGTTTGAATAACCTATTCTAATTAAATCGGTAGCAAATGCATCTATTTCTTTCCCGTCGCAAACTAGGTTAAATCCTTGCAGAATTTTTCTAGCATTTGTTTCGTCACAGAAGTATTTTATTTTATTAAATAAGCTTTTTAGCTTTTTACCTTCTATTTTAAATTCTTTAATATCTTCTGTTTGATTTGCTATCTCAAAATCTGGAGAAATGAAATTTTCCTTCTTAAAGAGATTTAGTTCAAATTCTAAGTTTTTAGATTTTATTTCTAAAATTGATTTTTCTCTCTTTGTCAGTTCCACGCGATCATTATTGATAGACTGAATTATTGTATTAAACATTCTCGCTTTAACAAGAATTACTCCTGATTTTTCTATTTCTATTTTCTCGTTGTTTTTAACGTCTATTCTAAGATCTATAAACTCCGATATTGCTTCGAATCTTATACCTCCTTTTTTAACAGTTATCAGTATGCATTCACTAGCCGGATTAGGATTGTTTGTAGTAGGTATATATGATAATTTAGAGATGTATTTTTTAAGTAGTTTTGTGTCTATATTAAATTTCATGATTAAGTTTTGTTTTGTAATTATAACCAATATATATGATTATATTACAAGTAAAAATTAACAAAAAATCGTGTAATATTTTAAATTAAAATTATTTATTATTATTAGTAACTAGGAAAAGTATAGAAACCTAAAAAAGTGATAAAAAAAGCCAATTTTTAAGGCGATATAAAGTGATAAAAAAATGAGTAAAGGGTGGGAAAACCAATAACAAATCAGAAGGCAAAAAATTATTTGTATAACTCTTTGTTGATTTCATAAATAACTTTATTGACCTCTATGTCATCTTTTTTAAGATTTTCCACTTTATTAATGGAGTTTTTAATAGTGGTAATGTCTTTTTTAAAGATCTTTCCAATATCAGTTAGAGAAAGTTCTAATTTATTTCTTATAAACCAAATAGAAAGGTGTCTTGCAAACATTATGTCTTTAGTTCTAGAGGTCCCAAGGATATCTCCAACCTTTAATTTGTAATACTTAGCGACAGTTTTAATAATCTTGTTCTGATTAAGTCCTTTTTTATTAGTGTTTATCATACCTTCAAAAATTTGGTGGACTTCGTCTAAGTCGATTTCGTGAAGGTCATCAAGGTTTTCGGAGTCAATATTTATTGTCCAAATAGTAATTCTATTGATCGCGCCCTCCAACTCTCTCACACTAGCACTAAAGTTAACAGCGATAAATTCTAAGGCTTCGTGAGTTATAGGGAAACTCTCGACGTTTGCATAGCTTTTAAGCTTAAGTTTAAGTATCTCTATAGATGTCTTTATATCAGGGGGAGTAATCCCATAAGAAAGCCCACCTTTTAGACGAGTAATTATTCTTTCTTCAAAGTCAGAAAATTCATCAATATATGTGTCAGAAGTGATAATTACTCTTTTTTCTTCGTTTAAGAAGTAAGAAAAGATCTGAAAGAAAACCTCCCTAGTCTTAGGCATTTTTTCTATAAGTTGAATATCATCAACAAGCAACATATCAAAAGCAAAGAAGCTTTCTTTGATCTTTTCTAATTGTGTAGAGACATTATATTTTGAATTAAAGGCTTCATGAATAGATTTAGAGAAGTCTTTTGCCTCAAAATATTTAATGTTAATTCTAGGATTGGCCTCCTTAGCCTTGTTACCTATAGCGTGCAGTAAATGAGTTTTCCCCAATCCACTACTTCCAAAAATGAAAAAAGGATTTCATTGTTTAACACTCACGCGCCCCCCACTAATAGCTAAAGCGGCTTTAAATAGAAGGCTGTTTTCTTTAGATACAACAAAATTTGAAAAAGAGAACTTTTCTTTTAAGCCGTCTAAATTAGGATTAACGGTGGTGAAGGTGTCTTTTTTCTTTTTGAGAACGTCACCCTTCTCGTACTCTTCCTTAGTAAGCAAAATCAAGTCATAGTTTGTATTCAAAGTTCTGTCGCAAGCCTCGTGTAGAGGGTTCTTAAATGAGTCTATAACAATACTTTTTGTAAATTCATTATCAGCGACAAAAACAATCTCATTTTTAGAAGAGTCAATTTTTGCTATACGGATGTCTTTTTTTATTAGATTAAAAGTGGTTTGATCCGCGTCATCCAACCTAATGTTTTCGACAATATTATCGAAGATTTTATTTTTGCTAATATTTTTTAATTCATTCATTTTATTCAAAGGAGAATTTTAATTTAATAAAATTACCTTTAATTATACCACTTTATATTTTTCTTAAAAAAGAACAAAATAAATTAAACAACTTTTTTAATGCTTTATTAAAAATGAATTAATTGCTTTTGTTGAATTAATAATTTGTTATAATATCGAGGAATAGAATAACAAAAAATTATGAAGAGAACATATCAACCCAATAAAAGAAAAAGAGCAAAGACTCACGGATTTAGAGAGAGAATGAGCTCGAAAGATGGAAGAAAAGTAATTTCCCGAAGAAGAAAAAAGGGAAGAAAACAATTAACAGTCTCTTCATCAAAACATAAAAAATAATTTTTTATTTTATTAAATAATTGAAAAGCGTATATTCCTTAAAACAAAAGAAAGAATTTAACGAAGTTCTTCAAAAAGGTAAAAAGATTTATTCCCAATGATTTGTTATTTCATTTTTACCAAGCAAAGAACTAAAAATAGGGATATCAATACCTAAAAAAACGGGAAACGCAGTTTTAAGAAATAAAAATAAGAGACAGATAAAAAATATCTTATCTCAATCAGAAATTTTTGAAAAGAAAGATCTCGGTATAAAAGTAGTAATCATTTTTAAAAAAGAATGAGTAGAACTTGAATATCAATCAAAGAAAAAAATCATGATGGAACAAATAGATAAATTGATAAATTTAAATGGACAAAGATAACAAAAATAAACAACAGTCTTCTCCAGGACATTCATTTTATAAAGAGGCCAAAAAGTCAATGATGGGTGATAGGGGATTTTCGAAAGAAAAAACCTTTAAAACAGTCAAGAAACTTCTTAAATGATCTGTTTATGCATATCTAATTATTGCCTCACTATGAGGTTGTGTAAATCAATTTAGAGTTTCTACATCACAAAACGTCTCGCAAGGAATAGAATTTTATAAAACTTACGATGAGGTTAACACCAACTTATACCAAGCGACATCTAGTTATACATACTCTAGTAATGGAACTAAAGAAGTTGTAGGGGAAACAGCAGTTTTAAACGAAGAAGGAGAAGTTGATAACATTGACGACCTAGTAACTGTAGAAGCTCTAAACGAACTACAATTTTACACAATCAACACTACTTATAACCTAAATTGAAATCAAGAAGAATATGCTACCCCTGAGGACGACCCCGGTTATGATCCAGTATTTTTAGAAAGCGCAGCAGACGCTAACAAAACATATGGAACACAAGCATCACTATTAGATTACTATGGAACACTTCCCGAACTAATTCAAGCTGATTGAGATTTAATGCAAAATCAAATTACCACAGCTAATTATTGATCAATTCCAAATATTACATTACCCACTCAATTAAGAGATGACAACGTAGATGATAATTACGTAAACTATACGACAACTTGAGGGGATTTTCTTACTCTAAATAATACAGAGGACAAAACTCTAAATAGAATTACACCAGGATTTGAACAGTTCGATCCAATCACTGGGGAATTTGGTTGAATTTGATTAACAGAATTAGATGAAAATGATAATGAAATTCTTACAGTCGACGATAACAATAACTGAGTAACCAGTAATGGTAAAGGATTTTTATCTCTTCAATTAGATCAAACAGATATCGCACAATCATTTGATACAGAGCAAGAAGCGATTACCTTCCTACAGTCTAACTTAATTGCTATCCCTTATGTAGGTCAAGGTTCTTCAGATTCGCTAGATCCTAGTATTCCATATGCATCACTTACAGAAGACGCTGAAAAGATGGAATACATCGCAAGTGAGATAAAATTTGGAATTAATAATTATCTTTTCACTAATCCAGCCAATGTAGACGGGACGACCAAAAATTTCTTTGATATTGTAATACCTGATAACGACCCAGACAATCCAGATCTTACTTTTAGAGAATTAGGATGAGAGACACTTATATTAGATCCAGAGTTTGACGCTTCAGCGACTAACAAAACACTATGAGATGCTACTTACTCTCAATATTCATTTGAGTTCCTTCCTTATGGTCTATATGAAGAAGGGATTAATGTTACCCCTGACTCAACTGTGACAAGCAACGGAGAACAGTATGTACTAATCCCCCAACAGACAGGATTCCCTATAGCGCTTTCAGACCCTCAAAAAGATCTTACAATTAGCGAACGACAATATGCCTTCGATTCAGCGACAGATATTTTCACACAAGCAGGAGATGAAGAGGTCTATGCTTCATGAACCGATCTTCCCGTGAACCACGCTCAACAAAGTTTTGATACAAGAACCTCTAATGCGGGATGATCGGTATTAGATTTAAATGGTGACTTAATAGAGTTAACAGATCCTAATTATGATCCAGAAGCATATTCAACAGTTAGAGAGACAGAATATCTTTCAGGACTTACAAAAACGACTAACAAAGGATACATAACAAATAGTGACCTAGCCACACCAGGTAAAGAAGAAGCTAGTTGATATGTCCTAGATGAAAAACAAAAAAATCTAATCGAAGAAGGATACCAAGTTTCATATGACTCAACTTTATCTATCACAGGTTATGAAGCAAAATCAATTGAGTTTGAACAGACGTCAGACTTCAAAGGTCTACAGTCACCTTGAGAGAGTGGAAACTACATTACACAAGGTGGATATGTAGCTCCTAGCAAACAAACGGGATGACTTGCGCCAAGCATTTACATAGATTACAATAATCAAGATGTACCAGTTAATGTCGCAGGAAGCGAAGTAACTAGCGCGGAAAGAATATTCCTTTATACAGACGTAGGTGGAGAATGATATAGTGGAAACTATCCCCCAAACAACGAAACCGACCCAGAAACTTATTGAAGACTAACAGTACCCGGAAACGGAGTCTCCGATTTTTACGGCCTGGATCCTACAGTCGAAAACTATAGTGCTGGTTCTAATACAACTAGAGCTATTCAAGACTCAGGACAATCAGGAAACAATGCCGGAAGAGTTATTTTTGCCTCATGAAGTGATTGAGGACGAGCATGAAATCCTAACTTTGGACCAATGCATGGGACATTCGTGTTCCCATTAGCAATGGTTTCTACAACAGTTGCTGGATGAATGCCGTATTCTACATTTGGTGCCTGAGGGGTATTACTTGGAGTATTCTTAATAGTGTTTACACTAAGAGCACTTGCTTCACTACTATCATATAAATCAGGAAACAACCAAGCTAAAATGCAAGAAGTGCAGTCTCAGGTAGCTGAGATCAACGCGAAGTATGCTAAGTATGACAAAAAAAACAAACAAATGAAATCTAAAAAACAGCAGGAAACAATGGCTTTATACAAGAAGCATGAGATTAACCCACTGGCATCATTTGGAACTATATTTGTTACACTTCCGATTTTCTTATCAATGTGAATTATTATTTCAGCACTACCGGTATATAAAATTGCCTCTGTGGGGATATTCTCATTCGCGGTCTCACCATTCTACGGAATGTTTAACATTGGACAGATGTTCCTACTATATCTATTAGTCGGAATAACCGTCGGAATGGCCCAAGGAATTTCATCGAAACTCCCAACATGGTTAGCGGACAAAAGAAAAGGAATTGTTAGATTAGACGACGCAACGAAAGCTGCAAGAAAAAAATCTAACAAAACTCAAAACATAATGGTAGGGGTATTTATCTTCATAGGATTAACTGTTCCAACATTATTAGGATTCTATTGAATAGTATCGGCGATATTCACCTGTTCACTAGAGATAAGCAGACATGCTTACAAAATACACAAAGCCAAAAAGGTCGCCACCTAAGAAAAAGGAACTCTAAGAGTTCCTTTTTTGTTTATCTAAATCCATTAGAGGAATCTATAATTAAAGACAAATGGACACAATTTATTCTCTAGTCACAAAACCTATCAATCAAAATGTGGCAATAATAAGAATTAGTGGGCCTGAGACAATAGCGATCATAAAAACATTATTTCCATCTTTAGATTTCAAGGAAAATAAAATAGCTTTTAAAAAATTATTTATCAACAAAAAATTTGTTGATGACGTTTTAATATTAATGTTTGCAAGACCTAACTCTTTTACGGGAGAAGATTTAGTAGAGATACAATGTCATGGAAATCTATATATTGTAGAAAAGATATTATCCGCAATTAAGAAGCAAGGGATTAGACAGTCTAATAGAGGTGAATTTATGAAGCAGGCATATATGAACAATAAAATTGATCTTTTACAGTCAGAGGCGATTAATACCCTAATAACAACAGAAAATAAAAGACTAGCGAATATTTCCACCCAAAATTTAAACGGTTACGAATCGAAAATAATTAATTCAATAATAGATGATCTGTCAGGCATTTTAGGAAATATACAAGTTAATATTGACTACCCCGAAAACGAAGACATTAAAGAATATTCTACAAAGGATATAATCAAAAAAATCAAAACCATTAAAACTAAAATTGAAAAAGTAATTTTAAATTCAGAGAAATTAATAAGACAAGCTAAGGGGATAAAGATTGCTTTGATAGGAAAACCTAACGTCGGAAAGTCAACACTTCTTAACTCGTTGCTAGGATACAAAAGAGCGATTGTTTCAAACGTCGAGGGTACTACAAGAGATATGATAGAGGAATCATTTTTTCTAAATGGAATTAAATTAACTTTTCAAGATACTGCAGGAATGAGATATTCTGATGACGAAATCGAGAAGGAAGGAATTAATTTCACAAAGAAAGCTATCAAAGAAGCTGACATAGTAATTATTGTGGAGACAGAAAAATTAAACTTAGAGGACAAATTATTAGATAACAAAAAAGTTATAAGAGTAGTAAATAAAAAAGATCTTTATAAAAAATTAGATAAAAATAAAATTTATATATCTGCAAAGAACAATGACATCACTAACTTGATTAAAGAGATTAAAACTAAATTAAAACAAGTTGATGACTTTAGTGATGAACGTGCTTTTTTAATTTCTAACTCTCAAATAACATCTTTCAACTTAGTTAACGATTCATTAGAAAATGTTTTAAGCTTGGCGGCGAATAATTATTCAACTGACGTCATAGGCTTTGAGATAGAGCTTGCATTAAAGACTCTTTTAGTTTTAATTGGGAAGGAATTTAATTCAGAGTTTTTAACAAATTTATTTAGTAAATTTTGTATAGGAAAATAGATATGAAACCAATAGATACACACACACACCTATTAAAATCAATGAGAGCCTACGAAGTAGATCTTGAAACAAACATAGAAAATAACTTAGATAAATTAGAACTTATTTTTAACGTTGCATTTGATCTTGATACATCTAAAGAGGTACTTGAGTTAAATAAAAAATATCCCAAGCTTATCCCCGTAATAGGAATTCATCCCTCAGAGTCAAACGAATTCAAAAAAGAAGATATCATAGAACTTGAAAAATTAATAAATGATAATGTGAAAGCAATAGGAGAGACAGGACTTGATTACTTTCATAAGAATGTAAAGGAAAAACAAAAGCAATCATTCAACGCACATATTGACTTAGCTAATAAATATAATCTTCCGATATGTGTTCATTGTAGAAATGCGGTAGAAGATACGATAGAGATAATGGTAAACTATCCCGATACTAAATTTCTTTTACACTCTTGATCTGGAGAGGTAGAAGAGACGAAAAAATTATTAGAAAAAAATAATTTCTACATTTCCTTTTCTGGAGTTTTAACGTTTAAAAATGCTCCAAAAATAAGAGAGCTTTTAAAAATTGCGCCCCTTGATAAAATTGTGTTCGAGACTGATGCGCCATGATTAACTCCGGCACCTTTTAGAGGAAAAGTTAATTATCCATATCATGTAAGAGAAACAATAAAATTCGCAGCAAACGAATTGAACTTAAGTTATGAATCACTGGTTAAAATCAGTAACAAAAACGCAAGGAGATTTTATAATATTTAAAATACAATGAACGCGAATAAGAAGCTAGGCCAAAACTATCTAATAGATAAAAACAAAATAAATAAAATACTTCAAAGCTTGCCAGATTTAAGAGAGACACTCGTTATTGAAATGGGTCCAGGAAAGGGAGCCCTAACATTTCCGCTATCTGAGATTGCAGAGAAGGTCTTAGCAATAGAAATAGATAAAGAATTATCATCATATTTAGAATCGAAAAATAAGAGAACTAATTTAGTAATAATTAATGAAGATTTTTTAGAAATAAACTTGAAGACACTAATTTCAGAGAACAAAAAAAACTCTCAAAAAATTCACTTCGTTTCGAACCTGCCTTACTACATCTCGACCAAAACAATTTTTCTAGTAAGCCAATTAAAAGAAATCGAAAGTATCTCAGTGATGCTTCAAAAGGAACTTGTCGATAGGATAGTATCTTCTCCAAACTCTAAGAAATATGGACGCTTGACTGTGGCCATTAATTCCTTCTTTGATATAATTACAAAAATATCCGTCCCCAAAGGTTGTTTTAATCCCAAACCAAAAGTGGATTCCGCCTTTATTGTTTTAAAGAGAAAAGATTTAAAAATAGATCAAAAAAAATATTTAGATTTTATAAAAAAAAGTTTTGCACACAAAAGAAAAACACTACTTAATTCGCTAAAGCATGAAGACTTAGAAACATATAAATTGGTTCATAGTTATTTACTAAATAACAAAATGCCATTAAATATAAGAGCAGAACAAATAGAGGTTAAAAAATTTATAAAAATTTACAAGGATATAAAGAAATAAAATATGACTAAAAACGAAATCAATAACGAACAAAAAAATAACGCATTAATAATAGGTCTTTCGGCGAGCGACGAACTAGCAAAGGATGTTGCAAAAAAAGCTGGAATAGAATTTGTTAAGGTAGAGACAAGAAATTTTTTAGATGGAGAGATGTCTGTAGAAATAAAGTCCACAGTTAGAAACAAAAGAATATTTGTTATCCAATCAACTTCAACGCCAGTTAATGATAATTTGATGGAGTTAATATTTACGATGGACGCTTTAAAAAGATCCTCTGCAAAAGAAATAAATCTAGTCATTCCATATTTTGGATATTCGAGAGCAGATAGAAAAGGAGTCGGAAGAACTTCGATCTCTGCAAAAGTAATAGCAAGAATGTTGGAATCAATAGGCGCAGATAGAATAACTGTGTTTGATTTCCATGCTTCGCAATTAGAAGGTTTTTTTGAAATTCCGGTTGACAATTTAAAAACCACAAACTTGATGGTTGAAGAATATAAAAAACTTTCAAGCACCAAAGACCTTGAGAACACCACCATAGTATCCCCTGACTATGGAGGCGTAATTAGAGCAAAAAGATTTGCTGAGCTAATTGGTGCACCAATAGCGATAGTTGACAAAAAAAGATTAATACCCAATAAAGTGGAAAGCTCGAACTTAATTTTAGGTGATGTCAGCGGAAGAAATTGTGTCATTGTAGATGATATTATAGATACAGGCGAAACAATCAAAGGCGCTATTAAATTAATAAAATCTAAGGGAGCGAAAAAGATAACTGTGATTTGTACACACTCAGTTTTATCAAGTGGGGAAGACAACGCTAAACCCTTAGAACGACTAAAAGAAGCGGGAGTTGATACTTTCATAACAACCAATTCTATTTCGAGAACGAAAGAAGAACAGTCTCAAATGAACATTATAGATCTATCTTTACCACTTAAAAACGTTATTGAATCACACCTTAAACAAGAATCAATAGGTGGATTTTATCTTGACAAAGAAATATATAGAAGAGAATAATGAAGTTAATTGTAGGTCTAGGAAACCCTGGAGAAAAATATAAACACACAAGGCACAATATTGGGTATTTATTTATTGACCAATTACTAAAAGAACACAACATCAACTTTAATAACAATAAATTCAATGGAGAATTTACAAAGACAATAATTAATGGAGAAAACGTTGTAATAGCAAGACCCCTCACCTTTATGAATAATTCGGGAAAATTTGTCTCAGAGATTACACAGTATTTCGGAATTTCAAGAGATGAAATATTAATCATTATTGATGATAAAGATCAGCACATCGGAAGATATAAATTAGTGAATAGTGGAGGCAGCGGCGGCCATAATGGCATTAAGGATATATCGCAGTGTCTGCAAACAAACAACTACATGAGATTAAAGATAGGAATTGGAAATCCTTTCAAGACCGAAGATACCGCCTCATACGTTCTTTCAAAATTTAATGGTACTCAAAAAACAAAATTAAATAGAATAGCTCCAGACATCTTAAATTTATGTAACGATTTTCCAAATTCAACATTTAAAGAACTGTCGAACAAATACGCTAATAAAGGAAGAGTGCTTTAGAAGATGAAAGAAAGAGTTTTGGTTGCAGTCTCGGGCGGACCCGATTCTATGTATTTATTAAATTCTTTATTGGAAAAATATGATCCAATAGTTATGTTCGTAAACTATGGATTGCGAGAAGCATCAAATCATGAAGAAGAGCTAGTAGAAAATTATTGTGAACACAATAACTTGACTTTACATAAAAAAAGAGTTCTCAAAGAAGATTGAGATTCTGTGCCCTTCAAAAATAAGCAAGCCCAATATAGATATATAAGATATGAATTTTTTAGAAAAGTAGCCAAAAAAGAAGATATTAATATTGTCTACGTAGGTCATCACCTGGATGACTGAATAGAGACGGCGATAATGCAGGAAGAGAGATCTCCAAATTTTATGTACTATGGTATAAGAGACCTTTCTAACTATAAAGAACTAATTATTAAAAGACCACTTTTAAAAAAATATAAAAAAGATCTCATTATCTTTAATCAAAAAAATAGTATTCCTTTCTCAATAGATGAAACAAATCAATTAGAAATATTCAAGAGAAATCAGATAAGAGCCTCTCTTCTAGCGAGAGACAACGCTACTAAAAAAATGATTGTCAAAAACTTTAAGAAGTTAAATAGATCTAATTCCCTATTAAGAAGAACAACTCAAAAAAATTTTTATAAGTGAAAAGAAGTAAATTATGATTTAGATTTTTGAAATGGTCAGAATGAAAAAATCCAAAAAAGTTTAATATATCTATATTTAATTTACTCACATGAGTTTATAAAAATCAATGACAATAAGTTAAACGGAGTTATTGAATTCCTTTCATCAAAGAATAACAAGATCAAAACATATAGAGTCAAAGAAAACATTTTCTTAAAAGTTAATAAAGAGGGAGAACTAGAGTTAATAGTTAAAAAAGAAACACAAAATGAAAAATCTAAATAAGCACCAACAACAAATTTTTAAAACTGAAAAAGAAATTAAACTAGCATTAGATAAACTTTCTATAACGCTTAATAAATTTTTAGAATCTGAACCAGAGATTATTTGATTGACAATCATGACTGGAGGAATTATTTTTTCAATGGACTTAGTAAGACTTATAGAGAAAGAAACAACTCTAGATTTTTTAGAAGTTAGTTCATATGATGGCGCGCTGCACAAAAAAAACAAACCAAAAATAACAGAAAAAAACTTAAAATATGTTGAAGGAAAAACAGTAATATTATGTGACGATTTAATTGATTCTGGCGAATCAATGCAAGAGATAATAAAATATGTTGAAACATTTAATCCCAAACAAATTTTAGTAGTAGCTCTTTGAGGCAAAAAAGAAAGAATTAAAACTAATAGAAAAGAATTTTTTGCATTTAATGAACCAGCGGAAGAGTTTGTTTATGGATATGGTTTAGATATAGAGAAAAAGTATAGAAATATACCCTATATTTGTATAATAAAAAAGAATATAAAAAATGAGTAGTATACTAAAGTATTTAAATCCATCCAATTGATTGTCACTAAAGGGCGAAGATCCCAACAAGTTAACTAACAAGGACAACCCACCTAGTGAGAAGCAATCAGGAGACAATAAGGCTCAAAAGGAACAACCTAGTGTTCCGCCTAATCCAATGGCGCCTACTCCAAAAAAATCTAATACTAGCGGGACTCCCGGTAGTGAGGGACAACCACCAAACAGTCAGCAACAACCTAGCCAAAAGCCACCCCAACAAAAGAAAAGACAAGCAAAAGGATTTAGCTCACCTTCGTTTTGAATTTGATTTTTCATTTTCGCAATGTTAATGACGCTTATCTTTAGTCTAATATTCTTACCATCTACATATGGAATATCAGTGGACGCTGCGCTGCGAATGATAAATTTAGATCCAGCTGGCGTTACTAATGTAAACTCTTATTGATATTATGACTTCTATATAGTCACGTCATACTCATATGGAGGAAGCACATATATACTATACTTCTCAACATCTGCAGAGTGGTATGCTTTCACCAACCAAATTGGAAATGCCTCCTTACAGACGTCGTTTGAAACACTAGGAGCCCCTTATGTAGGGCCTTCGTTCTTCCAAACGATACTTACAACATGATTGCCATGAATCGTAATAATGGTTGTAGCTTGAGTCTTAATTAAGAGAATTACCGAGAAACAAGGGCCAGGAAAAATTCAGAAAAAATCTCTGACCCCACAAATTTCAAATGTTAAATTAGAAAATGTCGCCGGTTATGAGGAGATAAAAGAAGAGCTGTCCGAGATTGTGGATTTCTTAAAAGATCCATATAAATATCATGAGGCAGGAGCAAGAACTCCAAAAGGAGTTTTAATGTCAGGCCCTCCAGGAACTGGTAAAACTTTATTTGCGAAAGCAGTTGCAGGGGAAGCTAGTATACCTTTCTATTCAATATCAGGTTCTGACTTTGTTGAAATGTTTGTAGGAGTTGGAGCAAGTCGTGTACGTTCATTATTTGAACAAGCTAAAAAAACTGCGCCAGCACTAGTATTCATTGATGAATTAGACGCTGTCGGTAGAATGAGGGGAGCCGGAGTCGGAGGCGGAAACGACGAAAGAGAACAAACACTAAACCAACTATTGGTTGAAATGGATGGATTCTCACAGAACTCTGGAATCATTGTTATAGCAGCGACGAATAGACCCGACGTCTTAGACCCCGCTTTAAAACGGCCAGGGAGATTTGATAGGGACATCACTTTAAGGTTGCCCGATATTAGAGAGAGACAATGAATTCTTGAATCTTATGTAAAAGTTGGAAACAAAAAAGTATCTCCAAAAATTGATTGATCCAACATTGCGCAAAGAACGCCAGGATTCTCCGGAGCAGAACTAGAAAATGTAGTTAATGAAGCCGCAATTCTATCTGTAAGATTAAAAGCAAATGAGATTTCTGTAGACATTATAGATGAGGCGATTGACCGAGTTATTGGTGGCCCAAGCAAAAAGAATAATATGATGTCAAATGATGAAAAAAATCTAATAGCCCACCATGAGTCTGGACACGCCTTAATAGGTTTAGTGTTAGCAGACGCAGAGAAGGTTCAAAAAATATCTATTATCCCAAGAGGTCACGCAGGAGGATATGTTTTAATGACGCCGAAGAAAGAAAAATTCATTCAGACTAAAGCAGAACTTTTAGCCAAAATAACCTCATATATGGGCGGTCGAGCATCCGAGGAGATATTCTTTGGAAAAGATCAAATTACCACAGGGGCTCATAATGATATTCAAGAAGCTACAAAAATAGCTCGAAGAATGGTTACTGAATTTGGTATGAGTGAATTAGGTCCAATACAATATGAAAAACCTACGGGCAATGTCTTCTTAGGAAAAGATTTCTCTCAGGAAAAAAATTCATCATCGAAGATACAATATGCAATAGATGTTGAGATAAGAAATCTCGTAGATCACAGTTATAAAGAAGCTCTAGACATAATTAGAAAAAATAAAAATTTAGTTAAATTGTTTGCTAAGGCCCTTATGATTAAAGAGACATTAAATGCTGAGGAAACAGAATACATTTTCAAAAATAGAAAACTCCCTGATGACCCAGCCTTTAAAAAGAAAACTAAGAAAACACAAAAAAAACCTGTGCAACCAAAAAAAAGCGCTAAAAAAAGCGGAAACGATAAATTAAAAAAAATCGTAGTGAAGGATTTAGAACCTCCAAAATAAATAACTAAACACCCTATTACAGGGGTGTTTTTTTATATATAATGAATATATAAAGCTATGGCAAAGAATAAAGAAGAAAAACTCTCTGAAAAACTAGAAGAACAAAAAATAAGATCAGAAATTAAGGTCATAAAAAATAAGAGAAAAAATTATATAAAGAAACTTCGTATAGAAAACAAAGAAGCTATTCAAGAAGCTACCACAGATGACGCAAAGAAAAAATTAAAAGAAAATTTTAAATTAGTTGTTGATCATGGTGTCGTCGCTAATACTGAAGACAATATAATTGATGTCAAAAATCTAAATAAGTATTACTGAACGAAATCTCAATATGAACATATCCTAAAGGACGTTAATCTGACAATAAAAAAAGGTGACGTAATTATTATTGTGGGAGCCAGCGGTAGTGGAAAATCAACGCTTTTAAACTTATTATCAGGCTTAGCTCAACCAGAGGAAGGGTCGGTAATAGTTAATGGAAGAGAGCTCTATTACTTAAATGAGTCTCAACTCACTAAATTCAGAAAAGATAATATTGCATTTGTCTTTCAGTCATATAATCTAATCCCAACTCTCACTGTTTTAGAAAACATTAAAGTAGGGTACAATCTTAGAAATAAAGAAAAAACACCAATCGATTTAGATGAGGTGTTACGACTGCTTGACCTTGCAAGACATTCAAAAAAATATCCTTATCAACTTTCTGGTGGGCAAAATCAAAGAATATCCATAGGTAGAGCTTTAGCTAAAAACCCAGAGATCATGTTTGCCGATGAACCCACAGGGGCTTTAGACGAGGAGAGAGGAAAAGAAGCTTTAAAGTTACTCCTTGACATTAATAAAAAGTATAAAACTACAGTAATTATTGTTAGTCATAACCCCAATTTAAAAGTTATCGGTGACAGTACAATCACAATAAAAGACGGAAGGGTCAATAAAATTTCTAGAAATAAAAAACGAGAGGATGTAATGCACGTAAAGTGAATCTAATCACTATTGTTCTTATATCACTTTCGGCGGTCCTAGGAGTAATCCTACTATCCACACTAATTTACTTTATATTTTTAGGCAAAAAAGACACCACATTATTAAAATCTGTTAAAAACATTTTCACCAAATCAAAGGTATCAGCTTTTTTAGTTATAACTATTTATGCTTTCTCCTTCGGAATAAATAGCGCCGTGGACATGAGTTTGACAAAAACAGAAAAGGCGTATAACTCACTTGCTATTAATCAGTCGGGTGCGCATATTTTTGCTGATATAAATGCACCAGCTCTAACAGTGGAGGATTTTACAGATCGAGAGGACGAAGTATCATTCTATCAATATGTTACACGTTCCACTGTCGTTCCTAAAGCAAGAATAGTAAATTCAAATAATGTTGAAATTCTAGGTTGAGACTACGAAGATCTATACGTTGATTTACTTAGCACTCCCGCAGGACTAAATTTTTGAGAAAATTCTGCAGAGGCATCATACGGCAACATCTCTAGATATATATCGTTCACTAAATTCCACTATGACTTCGGAAAATTTGCGAGCAGTTCTGAAATTAACGATTACTCTTATAGTATGGAATCATACTTTCTAGTTAACTCCCCGGCGGGGGTTAACACTGATGAAGTATTTGCAGTGACAACCATAGGTGATAAAAATGTTGAAGATGGAACTTTTTATGAAACAGAGGAAGACTGACAAAGTAGTTTATCAATAAGCGAAGACGAACAAACAAGCGGTTATAAAAATAATCCCTTTTACTTCTCGACGCAGGAACAAAATACAACAGTAGATGAATACGATATTTTACAAGATGACGCTCTTGACAAACTATTCAGTCTCAGCCCGACGGCTGATGGATCTACAGAAAATCCATACCCTATATTAATTATTGAAGATTACTTCCGATACAATAATTACAAAATAGGCGACACAATAAATCCTCAAGGAGTAGAAGACAACTTTGAAATTGTAGGGACATATTATAACCCTAGATATGTTTATCCCTTCGTAGATCCAACTAAGGGATCAGTAGATAACTCAACGCAAACAATTTTACTTACCTCTTCTAGAGTGTATGAAAGTCTCGCCAAAGACACCACAATAATTGGCGTTACTCAAATCCAATATTGATATTTATCAATTGGAGTAAATGACTTATATGATAAAGTAAGCGACTTCAAACAAATATTAATTGATGGAAAGTATTACAACGAATTAGACGCAGTATTAAATAAAATTAATGGCAACGGAGACGATGGTATAAATACCTCTCTGAATTTTGTGCATCAAACATATGGAAACTTAATCCCAGCTGGAAGAAATAATTATGTTAATAACATAATAGGGATTTACTCCTCTGTGAGTCTAGTTTTAACGTTGATCTTTGTTATTACAACAGGGATGGTTTTAAGTTTAATAATGTCCAAAAGAGTAAAAGATTTCTCTAAGCAAATAGGAGTTATGAAAGCTATGGGGCAAAATAAGTCAAATGTTATGATCTCATGACTACTGATTCCGATACTCATTGCCACAATGGGATTTGCATTATCGTTTGTGTTAGCAATTCCACTAGGACTTCTATTCACCAGCGTTTTATCGGGCAGTTTCTTTGCTCTCAACGCTTTTGCATTTTCCGCATTTAGTTGATACATAATTGGGGTCTCTTTAGTGATTCCACTATTAGCGATGATATCGATTACTCTTTTAGTGGTTTGACTTACACTAAGAAAACCGACTGTCGAACTTCTAACAAACAAGTCAAAAGATAAAGTGGGAATAATAGGACAAGAGGTAGGAAAAGCCTTACCTGAAAAAACAAACTTTACATTGGGCTATCAAATTAAAGGGCTCTTTAAGAGTTCGTCAAAATCACTCTTCCTAGTGGCGAGTGTGTTTATGGGAACCTTTATAGCAGCCTTTGCGTTTAGTGGATCATCAATGGGAAACACCATAGAGAAGGATATTAATAACTTTGCAAATTTTGAATCACAAGCGACTTGAGTAAATACCAACGCATTTACTGACGTTGTTTATGAAAGTGACGCCCCATCTCAGGACGAAGAATATACTTTAGGTTTTGAAGAAAATAGTGGAACTCCGTGATGAACAGACGATCTATCAGCGGTTGATACCACTGTGGAAGCAAAAGAAATTTTAGACAAACTGATTTGACAAATGCAAAGTTATGTTTATGACACAACCAACGAATTAGTAACAAAAAATTTAACTACAAATGAGCTTATATATTCTTACATTCCAAAAGATTCATACTTAACGTTTGCTAGATATATAAATAAAGTTACTGAGGTATATCAAGCAGATAGTGATCCCACCAATGATAATTTCCTTCTTACGACCCTTCTTTATATAGAGGAGAGTCCATACGGAGACGGTGCGACATACCCAATGCCAACAAACCCTTATGTCTTAGAACATATATATTTACTTCTTTCTCCATTAAATAACACATCAGGAGAGAAGGCCTTTACAATGGGGTTTGGTGACTTGCCTACTATTTTTAATGAGGTAGATTCACTTCCTTTAGAGGAGTGAATGACTAAGTACTATAACTCAATTTTTAGCAATCAATCAATTAATCAAATATATGTAAATAATGACTCAGCGGAAAACGGCGGTAATGAGGAAATAAGAGTAAACGATCTTACTGCAAAATATTCAAGAGGAAATTACAATTGAAATTTTAAAGTATCTTCTTTTGAAAATGAGACTGATTTACAGAACACAATAAACTTAATAGACACACAATATGAAACCTTAGTGAACTATGAGCAGACAGAAAATGAGATACCTCTGATAGTTTCAAAAGTAACACTAGACATACTAAATGCGAACTTAAATATGTCCTATGATGTAAACTCAGTGATCGAATTTGATATGGATAAAATTAAACTATTTGATCCGACCTACGATTTTAGTAAAACGGAAGAAACTGTAAAATTAAATTATAAAATAATCGCCATCTGAGATTTAACATATGAATATAGCGTTACATTAGATAAATTTATTATTAATCAATTAGATGAAATTACTTCGGCCACGGGAACCTTCCCAAACTACACATATGAATTTGTTCGTGATACAACTCTAAGATTAGCAGAGACCAATGATTACTTAGAGTGAGCAACTCCATTAATTATAAGTGAGAATGAAATGTTAAATTATCTCTCTTCGACTGTTCCCACAGAGCAACTTACAATTGAAAATTTAGTTGCTAATGGAATCCCAACAGAACCATTCTATATCACCAAAGCTTCAATAGCGCAACAAAATTTAAAATTTTACTCAACCATTGAGTATGTATTAACAGTTACAGCTATAGCGAATTCAATAATAGTGGCGATGTTACTAATACTTTCAATGAATGAAATAATAGACGATACTAAGAAAGAGGTTTCGACATTAAAAGCTTTTGGATATTCCAACGCGAAATCAACAACGCTTGTTATAAGTCCATATTTCCTAATAATTGCAGGAATCTATGTCGCCTCAGTATTTGCCACAATTTTCTTACTATCAATAATCACCACGATACTAACTGGAGTGGCGGGAGTTTCATTAATTTTCCTTCTAGCCACAAGTCAAATACTTCTTCTAAGTATGGCCATTGTCCTAGTAATGGCAGTCACAGCGATTGTCGCATTACAAGTAATTAAAAAAGAAAACCCACTAAAAGAAATAAATGAAAGCAACGATTAAAACAGAAATTATTTTCAAGTGAGAGAAAGTATAATTAAGATAATATAAATTGGATTAGAAGATGAGTGTAGCAGTGTTAATTAGTATTATTTGTGTCGTGCTTTTTTCAATTGTCTTTTTAGGAGCGATTATTTGACTGCTTCTTGTATATCGAAAAAATCCTGAGCTTATAAAATCCATTAGACAAACAATCACAAGAGGGAAATTATCTACTATATTAGTGGTTGCTTTTTATGCTATATCATTCACAGTTATTGGTTCAATGCAGATGGCGACTTCCAAGACCGAAAAAGCATATAACGATTTGATAGTGACATATAATCAAGGCCACGCCATTTCAGAATTCTCAGACCAATATTATGATCACATATTAGTCGCAGAAAAATTTGATGACAGAGATGACGAGATAGCTTATTTTCAATATGTCACAAGACAAAATGTTATACCTCCAGAAAGAGTGGGTGGAGCATTAGGTTGAGACGCAAACACAATTGAAGAAACACTTCTCTCTGACCCCATTGCCGCAGCTTGATGAATAGACATTGCAAAACCAGTATATTTTTCAGTGGACAATTATATGAATCAATCCTTCTTTCTCTATCAAATTCAAGATACAGAGCTTTTCGATACGCTTTCTTATAGTATGGAGTTGTATTATAGATTAGCACTTCCCTATGGAAGCGATCCAAATGAAATCTATGCGATTACAACTATCAATAATAAAAACATGGAGACAGGAGAGTATTATAATACGCTGCAATCTTGAGAAGATAGTAAATTGGAAAGTCAAGTTAACGGATATTTCGAAAATCCTTTAGTAAGAGGAGTTAATCAAGTTGATGGATATGACATCCTTCAAGATGACGCTCTCGAAAGATTATTAACAGAGAGCGTTGACGCAGACGGGACAGTGTCCAATCCTTTCCCAGTAATATCACTAAATGACTGAGTTGTAAATAATAACTATTCTGTGGGAGACATTATTAATCCTTCCCAAGGAATAGTAACCAATTTTGAAATTGTAGGAACTTACTATACACCAAGATATGCCTTTCCATATACTATTCCAGAAGTATTTGCGGTTGATCAAAATAAACAGACCGTATTTCTAACAGCTACAAATACTTATGAGGCAGTCTTTGCTCAACCATCACAACAATATCGAGATAGCGCTCAATATTGAAACCTTTCAGTGGGATTTAATGACATCTATGACAAGGAACAAAATTTTAGAGAATTAATCAAACAAGGAATCTACTACGAAGAATTAACGGAAAAAATTAATACGCTAAACGATATTACGTCTCTGCACTTTTCTCACTTTGCCTCTGACACCTCAACTCCGACGATAAGACACTTTCAAACAATATTACAAATAAATAGTTTTGTAAATATTAACAGAGTGAACGTTGTTATCTTTTTAATCGTGGTTTCATTAGTTATGATATTGCTAATAAACAAGAGAGTCAAAGACCTTTCAAAACAAGTGGGAACCCTTAAAGCAATGGGTGTAAAAACTGGAGATATAGCGGTTAGTTGATTAATTTTTCCTACATTTATTATCGTAACAGGGTTTATACTATCTCTAATTTTTGCCCTTCCATTAGCCATATATTTTAGTTCCATTTTTAGTGGAGCTCTTTTCGCCGTTAACATCGCAGCATTTAGCTTTCTCAACTTTTCACTGGTGGCAATAAGCTTCATCATCCCACTATTCGTTGCCTTTGTTGTGAGTTGAGTTACTTCATACATTACTTTAAAAAAACCAACGAACGATCTTTTAACCAACAAAGTCAAAGATAAACCTGGATTCTTTACAAGAACACTCGGTAAACACGTCCCAGAAAAAGCCCCTTTCACCCTAAACTATCAAGTCAACTCACTATTCAAAAGCATGGGTAAATCAGTATTCTTAGTTACTAGTTTATTCTTAGGAACTTTTATCGCCTGCTTTGCATTCTCTGCTTTAACAATGACAGATACTTTAATAAGTGCGCCAGACGCATATAACTCAATTACATATAGAGGAGAGTGATCTAATACCACCGATTTCACAGAATATAAAGACGTTAATGACGATCCATTAAATGAAGATGATCAATTTGATTTTAACCTTCAAGCGACTACAGGGCCTTGATATACAGATGACATTAGTTCAATAGACCCAATCACACTTGAGACAGCTATATTAGATCCAATCACTTCATACCTCGATGCCGATAATAGCCTAGTGAGCGTTGATGCATTGACCGGCGATTTAGTCTACTCATACATACCCTTCGGTTCGTATTTCACCATTGTAAAATATAGCACAACAATCGTTAATAAATCTTCTCCAACCGACGCTGAAAACTTCCTTCAAACAGTAATTTACTCCGATACAAGCGGAGGGGAGACAACGATGGATGATCTACTTACTTTATTAAACACAACCACTCAACAGGTAGTTATAAATTTAAATAAATTAGGCTATACATTCTCAAATATTATTGATGACCCAACACTAGTAGATGAAATCGGAATAGAAAACATTGCGTCTAATTTAGTTATGAATGATATTTATCTAGATGGAAATTATGAAAATGTTGTGAATAGTATTAACATGTTATATTCAATCGACAACCTTACCCCAATATATAGTTACGGAGACATTGAGTCACTAACTAACGACTACTTTGTAGCGCAATATCTAGCAGATGATCTTGAAAACTATGTCCAAGACGAATCATTTGCGACACCCCTAGTAATTAGTAAACAACTTCTACAAGCAATTAATCTTTGAAATGATACAGCGTATGGTTTAAATGACACCTTTAGTTTTAACACTCAGAATATCTTGATTCACAATGGAGATTACTCACCAGTAATTGATCTAGTTCCTCTGAATTTTGAAGTTATTGGAATATGAGATATCGTCGGTAATGTTGCCCTAACACTTGACAGTTATATTGACGGAGCACTTAGCAACTTAATAGATACTACATATCCTGGATCCCAATATAATTTCACAGAAACTTTTAGTGTATTAAGCAGTGCAACCAATGACAATCCATATAGTATCGGTACATGGGTGGTCAACGAACAAAGTATGTTAAATCTTCTAAGTACTAGTCAAGAGACTTTATCAATTTTAGAGATAATCGATGGTGGAAATATTTCAACCCCAGTATATACATTATCCTCATTGTTCACCGATCAGCTAGCAATATTATATTCGGTCATGGAAATAATCTTGAATGTTATTGCCATATTTGCATTCACGATAACCATAATACTCGTTCTAGTGGCGGTAAAAGAGATAACAGATTCATCAGCGCGTGAAGTCGCACTTTTAAAATCATATGGGTATAGTAATTTAAAATCGAATGGAATGGTATTAGGTCCGTTTCTATTTATCATTTCGTTAGTATATGGGCTAGCGATATTCTTTTCATTATTTATTCTTGATCTTATTACGACCCTCTTAGCCACCGGAACCTCCGGATTTGTCTTTGTCTTTGCGCTTTCAGCGTCGCAAATTTGGATACTTTCTATCCTTTTCGTGGTTATGATTATATTTATAGGCGTTACTACAGTTATTAAATATAGAAGTGAAACGCCGCTGAAAGTTATTCAAGAACTGGAAGAATAAAATATGAAACGAAAATTTACAGAACAACAAACAATTAGAAGAACCAAATTGAAACAATTAATATCCATCAATAGGAATCCTTTTGAAGAAGATTTTAAACCAAACACAAACCCAACAGCGTTGGTGAAGGATTTTAATCATTTCACGAAGGAAGAACTACTAAACAAAACAGAAACTAACTATAAAGTTGCCGGAAGAGTTATCACGTTAAGGGATCAAGGCAAAGCGATGTTTGTTACAATAAAGGAATCTAACTCAACCATTCAAGCTTATGTGAGAAAGGACACCATTAGCGATAGTGATTGAAACGTCTGTGAGCTTTTAGATATTGGAGATATTGTAGGAGTAGAAGGTCACTTAATGAAGACCAACGTAGGACAACTTTCAGTAAGGGCAAAAAGTTTTACAATTATTACAAAAGCCCTGAGACCGCTACCAGAAAAATTTCATGGACTCGTTGACCAAGAGGAGAGATATCGAAGAAGATATGTTGATTTAATTGTTAATGAAAATACTAGAGATGTTTTAGATAAACGATCAAAGATTATTCAATCAATTAGAAATCTTTTAGATGAAAAAGGATACATAGGTGTCGAAACCCCTATTTTACATCCGCGCTTGGGAGGCGCTGCAGCGAATCCATTTGTCACTTATCACAAATCTTTAGACATGGATTTTTACTTAAGAATCGCACCCGAACTATATTTAAAAAGACTACTTGTGGGGGGATTTGAAAAGGTCTATGAAATAGGTCGGCTCTTTAGAAATGAAGGGATAAGTATTAAGCATAATCCAGAGTTTACATCAATCGAGCTATATGAAGCTTATGGGGACATTAACTCTATGATAGAAATCACTGAAGAAATAATTGAAAATGCCTGCATCAAAGTTAATGGCACAACAGAGATTACTTATCAAGACGTAAACATTTCTTTAAAAAGACCCTTTTTAAAGAAAGAGATGACAGAAGTTGTTAAAGAGATAACGGGAGTAGACTTCAAAAAAATTAAAGATTTTAAGGAAGCGCAAAAAATTGCAAAAGAGCATAAAATTAATCTACAGAAACACCACACAACTGTAGGGTATGTTCTAAATGAATTCTTTGAAGAAAAATGCGAGGATAAAATTATTTCTCCGACATTTATCACAGGCTATCCTGTGGAGGTCTCACCATTGGCGAAAAAAAGAAAAAACTCAAACGATATCACAGACAGATTTGAGTTGATTATTAATAAGAGGGAATACGCAAATGCCTTCAGCGAATTAAATGACGCCGACGATCAATATGATAGATTTCTTTCTCAAATGAAAGAAAAGGAATTAGGAAACGACGAAGCTAACGAGATGGATATTGATTATGTTGAGGCGCTAGAATATGGTATGCCTTCAGCTGGAGGAATGGGATTAGGGATAGATAGATTAGTAATGCTTCTGACAGATTCCAAATCAATAAGAGATGTAATTTTCTTCCCTCATCAAAGAAACAAAAAATAAGTAAATGTCCTTTAAAATCACAAAATTTTAAATGAATTTATAGGTTCGAATATCTTCAATTTTCCGCCCATAATAGGTGCTTTGTGGTAAAATTAGAATAATTTAATGTCCTTGCTTTCAACGCGATTGTAAGTAAAAACCAAAAGGAGAAAAATGGAAAATAAAAAATACGAAGTATTATTAATTTTAAAACCAAACTTAGACAAAGAAGATTTAAAAAAATTAATCAAGACAATTGAAGATAAATTATCTGGTAAGATAATAAAAAAAGAAGAGTGAGGTTTAAAAAAATTCGCTTATCAAATACAAAAACTTAATGAGGGATATTACATCCTTTATTATGTTGAAACAACATCTGAATCTATTGACGAACTTAAACAGTACATAGCTATTACAAAAGAAGTTATTAGACCAATGATCTTAAGACATGATAAAAAATGACCTTTCGAATATAAAAAAACTACAAAAGATTTAGTATTCCCCGAACGGAAAAAACCAGCTCATTATAAAAAATGACAAAAACCCGAAAATAAAGAAAACCCAGTAGATAAGACCAAAAAAGAAACTACTACCAAAAAGGAAGAAAATGATAAATAGAGTAATTTTAACAGGTAGACTAACCCAGGATATCGAACTAAGACAAACAACAGACGGAACACCATTTGTATTTTTTACAATAGCTGTAAATAGAACGACGCAAAAAGATCAAACTGATTTCATCTCTTGTGTAGCTTGAAGAGGAACAGCAGAATTAATGCATAGATATTTAAACAAGGGATCACTGATCGGTGTAGAAGGAAGACTAGAAGTATTCAGAACCGAAAACGATGGACAATATCAAACAAGAACAAATGTTAATGTGTCAAACATTCAATTTCTAGATTCGAGAAATAATTCTAGAAGCGAGGGCAGCAATCCTCACTCTCAACACAATAATGAAATAAAGAAAGATCTGACCTTTGATAGCGAGGTTAACGAATTGGGATCTTTTAATGATAAAAAGGAGTCAAATCAGCCTAAAAATCTAGAAGACAAAATTAACTTCTCAGACTTAGAGGACCTTGATTTTTAAATAAAAGGAAAATAATTTTATGCCAAGAACAATTAGACTAAAACCGCAAAAGAAAATAATAAAAAAAGTCAATAAGAGATGTCTATTTACAGAACAAAAAATTGAGTACATCGATTACAAAGACGCGGAACAACTTAAAAAATTTACCTCTCTTACCACAGGTAAAATTTTACCCAAAAGAATTACAGGGGCAACCGCAAAGAATCAAAGAGATCTTGCGAAAGCCATTAAAAGATCAAGAGAAATGGGATTACTAAAATATATTGCTGAAAAATAATTAATTAATTTAATTAAAAGGAGAAAAGAGTGCAAAAAGTTTTAAGAAGACAAAAATGAGCCTTAGTGATTTTATGAATAACTACTATAGGGCTTCTTTTTAGTAGCGTTACAATTGCTTTATTAACTTATCTAACCAATACGACAGGCCTAGACGTAGTGTTATTTACCATATTCACTGTGGCGATTTTCTTATCTTTTTTAGCAAACATATTACTGTTCTATTGATGAAGAAAAAAATGATTATTTTCATCTAAGAAAGTAATCTCAAGCATCGCAGAACTTAGTCCGACATTGGAGGAAAATTTTCTTAATGGAACAATTTTTTTCAACCAATTAGGCGAGATCACCTACATATCTAACTTATTAAAAGACCACGGATTTAATAAATTTTTAGGAGAGCCTCTAGAAGAATTAAAAATAGATCCTAGAAAAATTCACCAAATCATTAATCACGAGGGAAAACGATATAGCGCCACAATAAATCATGGATTAAAAACAATAGTTCTTAAAGATATCACTGAGCTAGAAAACATAAAGTCATTTTTCAATAGAAGTGTGCCTTTTGTTTTTACAATAATGGTAGATTTTTATCTTGAATTATCGAAAGAGGGATTTGAAACAACAAAAGCAAATATTCAAATTTTAGAAAATTTATCCAATTGAACAAATAAGGTCGGTGCAGTTTTCTTAAATCCCCACACACTTTCCTCACCAATTATAATCATCGGAAAATGAGGAAGCGTTAACGAAGTAATATTAAACGATAAATTAAATGCCATCGCTAAGAAAAACATAAAATTTCCAAATCAAATTCATCTTACTATGGGGGTTAGTTATGGCAATAAAGATTACTCAAGACTGCAAAAGCAATCTAAAAGTGCCTTCGATATCGCTAGAAATAGAGGAGGAAATCAAATAGTTATAATTAAGAATAATAACGATGTCGAGTACATTGGACAGAGTTCTGTTTCTGAACAATCATCATCTAAGTCATCACTGAAATTTTATTTCGATTACATTAATGAAAAAACTTTTAATATCAAAGAAATTATTATAACAGCGCATAAATTTGCAGACGTAGATGCGCTTGCGTCTACTCTAGCACTAGCCGACTTCTTTATAAGTGGTGGGAAAACCGTATTAATAGCACTTGAGACATTCGATGACACTACTCAAGAAATTTTTAAAAATCTCCCTCTCAAAATTAAAAAATTATTTACAACAGAGAAAAAAGCTATTCCCCTAGTTACTAAAAGGACAGCGCTCTTTATATGTGACGTTGCGGAAAAATCGAGAACACAGGCAGAGAAAATAATTAGTCATTTAGATAAGGACGACATATTCGTGATTGATCATCACAGAATAGGAGAAAACATTATTAATTCAAAAGTGGAAAATATGTTCATAGATACCAAATCTTCATCGACAAGTCAAATGGTAACAGAGATGATTGAACAATATAAAATATCAGATATTCTTTCGAAAGAGATAGCAACACTTCTACTAGCGGGAATTTACTTAGATACTTCAGAACTAAAAAGAAATACGGGGCCCAGAACTTTTGAAACCATTTCATTTCTTCTAAGAAACGGAGCTAATCTGCAAGTCGCTCTAGAAATTTTAAAACCCTCTTCTGGAAAAATAAATTTAATCTCAACGGCGTTAAAGAAGAATGTAAAAATTGGTGAAAATGTTTTATTCTCATCGCTTCCCGAAAGCATGACTATCTCAATATCGGAGTCAGCCTTTTTAACAAATAGATTATTAGAATTTAAAAATATAGAAGCAGCATTTCTTTTAGCTAAACTAAAAGATGGAAACTACAAACTAACAGCTAGATCACACAAAAACTTTAATGTTCAATTAGTTTGCGAGGCCTTGGGAGGCGGCGGACATTTCAATGCTGCCACAGCAATTTTCAAGCCTAAAAAAGCAATAAGTATTGAGACACTAAGTAAAAAAATAAATCTAGAAATTAAAAAAACTCAAAAAACTATTAGGAAAACAAAAGGAAACTAAAATGAATCAATTAAGAAACATAGAAATCGAAGATAAAATAATCGGGCTAATTATAAAAAAACCCGCACTTTCAATCAAGTTGCTTGGACGATTGAAAGCGAAAGATTTTTCAAAATTAGAGAATCAAATAATATATGAAGAACTTAACAATTTTTTCACAGAAAGCAAGGAAGTTATTACTTGAGAATTAATTAAGAGAATAAAAGAAAAATCTTCTAACTTTAGCGCAAAGCATTGAGACACTTATATTGCTGAGATAGTTATTAAAAGTGGAATTGAACCACAGTTGGAATCATACTTAAAAGTACTTTTAGAAACATCTAAATTAAGAGAGTTTGACGCTATCCTAAGGCAGTATTTGAAATTACTCAATAGCGAAAGTCAAACAGTTGAATTTGACGAATTACTTAACACAATAGACGGTGAGCTATTGGATCTTGCTAAGACAACAAAAAATTCTAATTTTCACTCAATAGGCGAATTAAGTGAGGAGTTAGCAAAAAAAATAACACAATATAAAGAAGACGGTTACGACTATGGTGTAAAAACTAATTTAAATAATCTCCACAACATCATAGGAGGATTTAAACCAGGTGAGTTAACCATAATAGCAGCAAGGCCATCAATGGGTAAAACCGCCCTCGCTCTAGAAATAGCAAGACAAGTTGGAAAAAAACAAATGGTTGCATTCTTTTCAGTTGAGATGCACCCAGAACAACTCACACAAAGAATGGTCTTTGCAGAGGCGCTCTTAGAACAAAAATCAATTCAAAAATTAAATAACTTATCTCAGCCAGAAAATGAAAGATTAAATCAATCATTTGTTAGAATGAGAGATCTTCAAATTTACATTGAACAACCCAACTCGATTATCGAAGAAATTGTTTGAAGTGCAAAAAGTTTAAATCTCAGAAAGAAAATAGATCTAATAATTGTGGACTACCTACAACTTTTAAATACAAGTAAAAATATGGGAAACCGTGTTCAAGAAGTATCTCACATATCAAGGGCTCTTAAACTACTAGCGACCGACCTAGGTGTCCCAGTAATAGCTATATCACAACTTTCTAGGGGTGTTGAATCAAGAGAGAATAAAAAACCACAAATGTCAGATCTAAGAGATTCTGGTTCCATCGAGCAAGATGCCGATTCTATACTTATGCTCTATAGAGAAGAATATTATAAGTCATTTGCTAAAAATTCCGGATCTAATTCTAGCAACCAAGAAGAGAAAGTCTTCTCTCAATCCAATCTCTCAAATGTTGAAGAACTTCAAGTTCTTGTCAAAAAAAATAGAAATGGACCCACAGGAACTGCGACCTTGGAGTTTGACCTAAGTAAAGGAAGAATTACAAATAAAATATTTAATAGGTAATATTAAAGGTAAAGGAAATTAAATGACTTCAATATTAATAATAGTTTTACTAATCTTAGCGGTAGCAATAATAGCACTAGTATATCTACAATCAGGGAAAGTAAAAAACGTGGGAGCGGCGATTACTGGAACACAAGATGTAGAGCTTTTTGAGAATACAAAAAAAAGGGGAGCAGATAAAATAATACATTGAATAACAATAGCACTCATAGCCACTTTTATTATCATCGCCTTCACAATGTTATTTATCTAATACATGAAGAAAAAAATTTACTCTATTATATCGGAAGGTCCCAAAACCTTTGATCAGATAAGAAGACAAGCTGACATCTCTGCACATAAATGTTCAAAATTTTTAAATGAACTTATAAGAAAAGAAAAGATTTATTATAGGAAGAGTTCGAAAAAATATTTTAAAAGAGAAATCCAGGAGATAGTTTTTGGTATTTTTCGCGATACAAGAAATCAATATGGATTTTGTGAAACAGAGGCAGGAGCAACTATTTTTATACCGCCAAGATTTACGCAAAACGCATTAGAAGGAGACTCAATCAAAGTTTCAATATTTAATAATGATGATCCGAAAGATACAAAAAAAGCAGGAAAAATAATTCGAATTGTCAAGAGAAACTCTCTCAATATTGTCGGAAGAATTTATGAGAACGAAAACGGTGAAAAGATATTTAAATCAGACGATAATTTAGGCGAAAAATATAAATACTCTCTTTTAAGTGAAGAAATCAACACCTATGGTTTAAACGATATTCTTGTCACTAAATTTATTGACTATAGTGATGGAATAATAATCTTAAAAGTTATTAGAAAAATTGGTAATGGCGATAATGCAAAAATAGACCAAGAAGTTCTATTAGAGAAATATAACATTGATGAAAAATTTCCGCCTCAAATATTAACAGACTTAGAAAAAATAAACTCAAATATTGAATATGAAGGACGTAGAGATTTAACTACAATGTTAACATATACTATAGATTCAGAAACTTCAAAGGATTTAGACGACGCAATAAGCATTAACAAAATAGGAGAAAATTTTCAATTATATGTGCATATAGCCGATGTCTCAAAATACGTTGAACAAAACTCACCAATAGATGAAGAGGCTAGAAGAAGATCGACGTCTATATATTTGAATGAAAAAGTTGTGCCAATGTTACCTAAAAAATTATCGAATGATTTATGTTCGCTAAACCCTAACAAAAAAAGATATGCGATAACATGCGAAATGCTTATAAACAACAAGGGCGAAACCACTGATGTCAAAGTGTTTCCCTCAATAATAGAATCAGACTTTCAATTGAGTTATAAAGAAGTAGACGAGACACTCAAGGACGAGCAAAAAAAATTGCGTTCAGAAGATAAGTTAAGTACAAACATGACAATAGCATTTGAATTGTCAAAAATACTTAGAAGTAGAAAGCATAGAAATGGAATGATAAATTTTAAAATTCATGAAATAAAACATGTAATGGACGAACACGACGTACCGGAAAAATTAGTTCCCAAAATGCAGACAGAGAGTGAAGCGTTAGTAGAAGATTTTATGGTTGCGGCAAACGAAAATATAGCAGCGTTACTAGGAAGAGAAAAACTAATGGGAATTTTTAGAGTGCATGAGGACCCCAATATATTAGACCTAAGAAAATTAATAGAAATTAGTAAAAATTTTAGTCACCCTATTACCAAAAAACCAGAAGCGATTACTTCAAAAGATATACAAATATTTCTTGAAAAAATCGAAGATCATCCTAACGAAAGAATACTAACTAAATATGTTTTACAAGCAATGGCTAAGGCGCGATATTCTGATGAAAATATCGGGCATTATGCTTTAGGCTTAAAAAATTATTTACACTTCACATCTCCAATAAGAAGATACCCAGATCTGATTGTCCATCGCATCTTGAAAAATTATTACTTTAATAACAACGAAAAATTAAAAGAAAAAATTGATCCTCGAAGCTTAGCGGAAATATGTTTAAATGCTACCAAGAAAGAAATTGAGGCCACTCAAATCGAAAGAAAATTTAATGACATAAAAAAAGTAAGATATGTAAAAAAACACAGAGAGTCATTCGAAAACGACGAGTGGGTAATAATTTCAATTACAAAAATGGGGATATTCTTAGAACCTAAATCCAAAGAACATCACTACATTCATGGATTGGTAAAATTTGAAGATATAAAAAATGATGAATATTTCAGTGATGATAAAGGTTTAAAAGCCATTGGGAAGCACTCAAAAAGAGAATATAAATTGGGAGATTATCACAACGCAAAAATTTTAGACATCGATATAGTAAGAGGAATTATTAATTTAAAATTTACAGAAGATGAAGATAATAGCAAAAAACAGAAAAGCTAGATATAACTATTTTCTATTTGATAGATACCAAGCAGGAATGTCACTCCTAGGTACTGAGGTAAAATCTATAAAAAATGGAGATGTGAATCTAGGGGATGCATACGTAATTTTTAATGAAGCCCAGCAAGGTCTTTTCATTGTCAATATGCATGTTTCAGAGTACTCCTCATCAAATCTCGAAATTGAAAAAATTGATCCTTTAAGGAGTAGGAGACTGCTACTCAACCAAAAAGAAATTAACAAAATAGTTAAACAAATAAAATTACAAAGAGTAACAGTGATCCCCACAATGCTATTTCTTAATAGAAAAGGATTTATTAAAATTGAAATTTATACTGCCAAAGGAAAAAAACTTCATGACAAGAGGGAATCATTAAAAGAGGAAGAAGCAAAAAAGGAGAAAATAACAATTAGAAAATAAAAAAATATATAATTATTTTAGAATTATAGAAAGAAAAAATGGGGGTGCCATGGTTTTGACAATTGTGGTCCCAACTACAAAGCAGCGGTCTAGTAAACCTTAATACTAAATTAAAGATAATCGGAAACGAAGAATCTATTGATCTTTCACTTGTGCAAGATGCTGAAATTAACAATACATTAGTAGCAGCAACAGCATAGTTTTTTTAAAAAAAAGATCCCCTATCTTAGTTTATCTCTTGGTTGAGAATATGGGTCATAAGAAAGAGAACAATTTTGTTATTTTAGTAAAAATAACACCAAGCATTATTTTAGATAGTGCAAAAAAATTAAGCTGTCGAATTTATAGGAAAAAGATTATTTTTGGACGAGGGTTCGACTCCCTCCACCTCCACCAAACATTTATTCTAAATTTAATATTACTTATATCTTTTAGATATAGAGATGTGAGAAATATTAAGTTAATAGGGATGCTCTAAAAAATTACAGAGAATTAAGAATTCTTTAAATTTGTTTTTAGAGTGGAAATAGAAAGCAAACAAAAAATGATAAGCAAAGCAAGAAAAAGTTTAACAAAAAAAGACGAGGATATTCTCTTAATTATTCAAACTATTAAAAGCGTATTTAAGGAACTGAAAAAGAAGAAAAAAGGAGCAACTATAGTAATTGATCTATCAAATAATATTGAAGATTATATTATTAAGCCAATTGAGCTTGAAGCAAAAATTTCCTTTGAACTTTTATTAACTATTTTTGAGTCTTCGACAAATCCACTACATGACGGATGTTCTGTTATTAGAGATGAGAGAATTCTTTATGCCTCTGCATATATTAAAAAATTATATGAGGGGGAAGAGATTCCTTTTCATTTTGGATCTCGTCATCGAAGCGCCCTTTCACTATCCTCTAACTATAGCTGCCTTATTTTCTGTTTATCAGAAGAAACTGGGAAGTTAACAGTTTTTGTAAATGGCGACTTTGAAACTATGTCACTAAGAACAGTTTCTTCGAAAATGGAAAACCTACTTTTATTAGAAGCTTTTAACCAAAAGGATTTCAAGTTTAAGGACTTTAGGTAATGAGCACACCTCATATTCAAGCATCGTCGAAAAAAAACGAAATTGCAAAAATAGTAGTAATGTGTGGAGATCCACTAAGAGCAAAGAAATTTGCGCTTGATTTTTTAGTAAATCCCACACTAGTTAATCAAACAAGAGGAATGCTAGCATATACCGGTAAAAACAAAGCGGGGACCAATATCACTGTAATGGGACACGGAATGGGACTAGACTCTATAGGAATATATAGCTATGAATTATACAAGTTCTACGACGTCGAAACAATAATTAGATTTGGCTCATGTGGTTCATATAGTAAAGATATTAAGCTGTTTGATTTGTATATAGCGAAACAAGCATGAACAGGTTCTAATTACGGTGATGGTTTTGGTCTAAAAAACATTGATACAGTAGATGCCACACCGCAGTTGTTCGACAAGGCGATGAAAATCTCGAAAAAACTCCCTTTAAGTAATAAGGTTTTTTATGGAAAGGTGAATTCATCTCCATGGTTTTATAAAACCACAGAAATTGATAACCCCACAGAAATGATCCAAAAAGGAATTGAAGTTGTAGAAATGGAAGCTTATGCGTTGTACGCGATAGCAAAATCACTTAATAAAAATGCTCTCACAATATTAACTGTGTCAGACAATTTAGTTACAAAAGAAGAGACAAATATTTTACAAAGACAAGAGGGATTTACCAACATGTTTAATCTAGTGAATTCTCTAGTTAACGAAATTTAAAATGGAAAATAATAAAAATAAAAAAGAGACTCCAGAAAAAAAGAGTGCAAAAAACTATACTCTAGAAAAAGCGCTTCTACTTTACGTTACTCAAAAAAATGTTATTAAAACAAGAAGTGTCGCTTCTGAGTTACACCCTAAAGATTTATATGAATTAACAAGCGAGTGATCAATAGACAAATTACTTATTTTAGTTAGATTATTAGAGAGCGATGAGTCAGCAGAATTATTTGACGAATTTCCCACAGATATTCAAGAAGAAATGATAAAGTCTTTCTCCGACAATGAAGTAGCTAACCTCTTCGAGGAATTGTATACTGATGAAATAGTAGATATCTTAGACGATCTCCCAACATCATTAAAAACAAGAGTACTTGAATCTGTCAACGAAGAGACTAGAAAAAACATTAATACAATTTTTCGATTTAAACCAGGAGAGATCGGTTACCACTTATCTCTGGATGTTGTGTCAATTAAAATTGGTTTAAACCTAAAAAAAGCAAAAACTAGTATAAAAAAATCTATTAAGGACAAAAAAGAAATCGCCGGAGTGGTTTATGTAGTTGACAAAGATAATAAATTTCTTGGATACGTCACACCCTCAGAACTTTTCCTTAATGAAGACGAAACTCGCATAGAGACATTTTTAAATAAAATAAGCCCCCTTAAAACAAGTTCATCAATGGATGAGGCCAGACAGTTTATAAAAGATTACGATCTTCCGTCCGTCCCCGTAGTTGACTCTAAAAACAATTTCATCGGGGCAATTAATTCCGATGAAATAATTGAGATATTAGACGAGCTAAGTAGTTCATTCACCGAAATGGCCACTGTCAAACACCAGATGAAACCATACATGGAGCAATCTAACTGAGAAATATTCAAATCAAGAATATGGTGGATTACTCTTCTAATTGTTATTGGATCAATAACTCAATTTATATTAATGGGATTCCAAGCAGCGTGATCATTGACTGATTATTGAACGTTAGACTTCTTATATGGAGGCATCGCACTTTCAACGGTTGTTGCCTTGGCATTTACATCGGCGATTAGTATTTCTAGTTCGATAAATGACGCAAGTGGAAACACGGGAGCACAGTCAAGTGCCACCCTGATAAGGGCGCTCGCCTTAGATGAGATTAGGGAAGATCAATACGGAAAAGCCATAGCAAAAGAGGTGAAGGTAGGCATATACATTGGCGCCTTCGCGGCCGTTAACGCCCTCATTAGAACATATGTTATTTGAGCGATATTCGGAATTTTCAATGGCGTCACCGACGGTGAAGTTCACCTATGAATATTTTTAATAGCCGCAGTAGCTTCTATCTCGTTCTTTGTAGCAATTATCTTTGGAAATTGAATAGGGGCTTGATTACCAATTTTAGCTCAAAAAAGAAAATGAGATGGAGCTGTTATTTCTGGACCAGTTCAAACAACTCTTGTTGATATTTTTACATTCGCCTTTTACTTAGGTCTCACGACCGCCATATTCCTCCCATTAGCGCTAAACGGCGCCTTTCCAGCCCCGGAGGTTAGTGTAACACCGGATATAATTTCAAACACTATGAACGCCCTAAATAATATAGATTTTAATTCATTCCGCTCAACCTAGTGAATAGGGATAATGGAATAATATAGAGTATAATAATAATAAATTTGAATAATTTATTACGGGGTAGTACTCAAGTGGTTAAGAGGCCTCTCTGCTAAAGAGGTAGTGGATAATATCCTTCGCAGGTTCAAATCCTGTCTACCCCGCCATGCTCTGAATTATATTATGCGAAATTTTATTATTTGGTAAAATCTTATGAGTAATGAACACAAATCAAAGAAAACAATAAAGATTTGAAAGGGCTTAATAGGAGTTCCGTTAATTTTTTTATTTTCTTTGATTTTTCCACTCACATTGGTATTGTGTTTTGTCTATCTCCCACCACAAATTGCATTCATCGTTTTAAGCACATTCTATTTTCTGAATTTACTAGCTGCTTTATCACTATTAAATAGAAAGAGAATACCCATCGAAAACAAGGTAGCATGATCTTCTTTTTTATTACTTGCGCCTGGCATGGGAGCATTTTTTTATTTAAAGGGAGGCTATGTACCCTTTTATAAAAAAAACAAAATTGAAAAATCTTTCAAACAAAATCCAAAAATTAAGCCAATCAGAGAAACAAATATATCCGCTTGAGAGGTTTTCGAGAATGGAGATCAAAAGTTCCCCTCATTGATAAAAGATCTAGGAAATGCTAAAGAGTCAATTTATATTCAATACTTTATTATTAATGATGGGATTATTTGAAATCAAATCGCACCTATATTAATCGCAAAAAAACAACAAGGAGTGGACGTTAAAATTTTGGTAGATTACGTAGGCAATGTTCAAACCAAGGATAGTAGCTTCAAAGAGTTAGTAGATAACGGAATTGAGTGTATACAATTTAATCCTGTAAAATTTTGAAAAATAACAGGCTACGCCAATCAAAGAACACATTTCAAAGTGGTTATTATTGACCAAAACTTAGTGTATACGGGGGGAATAAATATAGGCGATGACTACTCCTCACTCTATCCCAAATATGGATTTTGATTTGACTTGTCACATAAGTATGAAGGTAAAATTGTGGGTGATTTTTTAGATATATTTATCTGACAATGATATATTGAAACAGGTATAAAGTTAAAAATAAAAGCTAAGAATTTGAACAAAAAAACCAATGCCATTTTGCAAACGGATGGGCCACACGTTGATGATCCAATATTTTTAAATTCTCTAATTAATAACATTAGAAATACAAGTAGGTCAGTTGTTATGGTAACTCCTTATCTAGTTGTCCCCCACGTACTCAACAAAGAGTTAATTAGTGCTTCCGAAAGAGGTGTGAAAATAGAGATAATTCTACCAGGAAAATTTGATAAAAAATCCGCATATCTTGCGAGTAAAGTGTACGAGAATTTTATTGCTAGAGATAATATAGTAATTCACCGAGTAGATAGTATTTTCTTACACTCAAGATTTTTCATATTTGATGAACAGGTTATAATAGTGGGAACAAGCAACATCGATTATAGAGCAATTTATTATCACTATGAGAGTAATATTATTTCAAAAGATCCAAAAATGATAAAAAGCTTTATTGATATTAGCGAACGTTATAAGAACTTGTCAACAATCACCAATGCAAAAAAACGGACCATTGATTACTTAATATATCATTTCTTAAAATATTTTTTACTCCCTCTATAATTTTCTAGTATAATAAAGGGGTAGTGCGAGTGTAGTATAATGGCTATTATGACTGGCTTCCAACCAGTGGATGAGGGTTCGATTCCCTTCACTCGCTCCATTTATTTTATCTATTTTGATAGATAAATATTAAGTAAAGTAAAAATAAAATGAGTAAAATAAATGGAATAGGTGTGTCTGAAGGTTTTGCGAAAGCAAAGACATTTATCCTAAAGGAAAAATCGCTAATTATTTCTGAAACTAAAGTAAAAAATTCTGAAAAAGAATTTCTTTTTTTACAGGAAAAAATTAAAATAACAAAATCACAAATTCAAAAAATAAAAGAATTCGCAACAAAAAAATTGGGAGAAGATAAGGCCAAAGTGTTTGATGCACACATCGCGATTTTAGAAGATCCAGAGTTTATACAACAAGTAAAAAATGAAATTTTCAGCAACAAACTAAATGCTCCACGAGCAACAAAAATCATTTCTAAACAATTTATTGCAATATTCCAATCCATGGACGACGATTACATGAGAGAAAGAGCGTCGGACATTAAGGACGTCACTGATAGATTAATCAAAAATTTATTAGACATAGAAATACAAGATTTGTCATTAATCAATGTCCCTGTGATAGTGGTGGCCCATGATTTAACACCTTCGCAAACAGCGCAACTAAATTTAGAGTATGTGAAGGGATTTATTACCGAGATAGGAGGAAAGACCTCTCACTCTGCTATTATGGCAAGAACATTGAGATTACCGGCTATAGTAGGATGCGGAAAAGAAATTTTTAGTTTGAAAGAAGTTATTATTGATGGCGGAGAAGGCGTTATCATTTATGACTTCAACAACAAACAAATAAAAGAACATGAGCAGAAATTGAGAAAGCACTTAGAAAAATTAGAAATTGAGAAAAATTTTAAAGACAAACCCTCTAAAACCAAAGATGGCTGAGAGACAAAAATAGTCGCTAATATAGGAAATCTTCACGACGCAAAAGAGGCATTAAAAAACGGAGCGGAAGGAGTAGGTTTATTTAGAACAGAATTCTTATATATGGACTCCTCAAACTGACCTTCAGAAAATGAACAATTTGAAGCCTACAAAAACGTTCTTCAAGCGATGGAAAACAAGAGAGTTGTGATTAGAACTCTAGATATTGGAGGAGACAAAAAGATCTCATATTATGATTTCCCAAATGAAATGAATCCCTTTCTAGGATATAGGGCCATTAGATTACAATTAAACGAAATAAAAATTTTCAATACCCAGTTAAGAGCTTTATTAAGAGCCTCAACATATGGTAATTTGGCAATTAATTTCCCAATGATCGCTACCATCGACGAAATCAAAGAAGTAATAAAGAATATCAAAAGAGTAAAAAAAGAATTAACTTCGGAAGGTAAAAAAGTAGGAAACTTCACTATTGGAATAATGGTAGAAATCCCCGCCGCCGCCGAAATGATTGACAAATTTTCGAAGTATGTGGATTTTTTCTCAATAGGGACAAACGACCTTATACAATATACCTTCGCAGCAGATAGAATGAATGAAAAAGTAGCATACCTATATCAACCACTAAATCCTGCAATTTTAAGAAAATTAAATAGTGTTATTACTATGGCCCACAAAAACAATAAACCAGTCGGCATTTGTGGCGAAGTCGCTTCAGAACCATTATTGCTTCCTTTACTTGTCGGTATGGAGTTAGATGAATTTTCGATGACGTCATCAGCGATCACTTCTATAAGAATGGATTTATCTAAAATGAACAAGAAAAACACAAAGGAACTTTTAAATCAAGCGTTAGATTGTGAAACTGAAGAAGAAGTAAAAGACCTTTTAAATAAATTCTATTTAGAAAATAAGTAAAAATAACAAATATCTTAGAACTTAAACATGGACGAAATACAAAGATTACTTAAATGATTAAAACCTGCAACCAATGTTACAATTTATGCGCCATCTTCGGGAAAGCTTAAACCACTAATTGAAACGGCGGGTGAGGGATTCACGATCACATCTAATTCAAAAAATATTCTATCTCCGATAAAAGGCAAAGTCATTATTTCGTTCCTTACAGGTGATACGGTTTTAATAGAAAATTCGGATAACGTTAAAATTCTGGTATACGTCGATGCTAGCAAAATGAAATCCAAGGAAACAGTTTTTGAAAACATAGTTGAAAAAAATACTCTAGTGAACGTGGGAGATAAAATAGTAAGCATAAATCCAAAATTATTAAGCGAAGCGAAGACCATAGACATTAATGTTATTGCGACAAAACATTCATCAAAAAAATATAAAGTGATTAGAACCAAAACAAACGAAATTGACGAACAGGAATTTTTATTTAAGCTATGCCCTTACAGAGGGAAGTTTAAAACTAAAAAATAAATAATTGAGAATCAAAAAAAAACATGAATTTATAATATAATTATTTTATTCAAAATAAAGGAGTAATATGTCTATTACACAAAAAATAAAAGAACTTTTTGCAACGACAAAAGGAAAAATTAACGAGGACTCAATAATTGTTTATGCGCCAATATCCGGCAAGTTTAAAGAGATGAAAAATGTCAAAGATGACGTTTTTTCTCAAAACATGATTGGAAAAGGAATGGCTATAGTGCCAAACTCTGAAGAAGTATTATCACCCATTGATGGAGAGATAATTGTTTCGTTCCCGACAGGACACGCCTATTCAATAGAGAGTTCAAAAGGACCACAAATACTAGTCCACGTAGGAATTGACACTGTCAATCTTAAAGAACAAGCATTTACAAATATTGCAAAACAAAATACTAAAACTAAAATAGGAAGAAAGCTAGCAGACGTTGATCTTAAAAAATTAAAAAGAGCATCTTCAACAGACACGGTAGTTATTGCCACAAATGATTCGTGCAGTGGTTACACAATTAAGAACATTGCAAATGGTGAAGTAAAAGCCGGCGATCCATTATTCAGTTTAGAGAAAAACAAATAGAACCGATATCACCAAAATGATTAAAAAAAAACGCGTCAGCGTTTTTTTATTTAACAAAAATTGTAGATTAAGATTCGAAAGATTTATTTGCCTTATCTCAATCGATTACATTTCAAAAGGCTTTTACGTAGCCCAACCTATCAGATTTGTATTGTAAGTAATAAGCATGTTCTCACAAGTCAATTCCTATGATGGGTTTGAACCCTAAAAAGTAAATGTTATCTTGATTAAAGGTTTTAAGTATAACTAAGTCACCATCGCTTTGTTTGCCTAGTCACACTCAACCAGATCCGAATAACTTCATGCAAGTTTCTTCTCAATCTTTTTGGAACTCTTCAAAGCTACCTCATTTAGCGATTATTTTCTCCTTTAATTGACCGTTTAATTCGGTTCCTATTTTTAGATTATCAAAGAAGAAATTGTGGTTAATCAATCCTCCCCCAAATTGCCTAATAGCAACCTTCAAACTAACGTCACTTATGTCCTGGTAAGATTTCATTAGAGAAATTAAATCTGAGTCGTCTAATTTAAAATTGTGTTTTTCTAAAGCCTCTCCCAACTTATTTAAGTATCCTTGGTGGTGTTTTTCAAAATGGGTTTCCATTGTTTTTGCATCGATGTAAGGCTCAAAATCCTTATAGTCAAACTTTTTTTCTATTCGTTTATATTTCATTGTTTCTCCATATCAATATTATAGTTTTTTTAACTATTATTTTATTTAATTTCCATTATGTAAAAACAGTATAAAATAAAAAATATATATAATTAAAAGTATGAAAACAAACTCGAGAATCCCAAAACTAATTCACTACATTTGATTTGGAAACAAAGAATTATCAATGATTCAAGAATCATACATTGAGATGACAAGAAAGATGTATCCTGAATATAAAATAAAAATATGAGGGATTGAGGATTTAAATGTCAATGAAAATAAATACACTAAAAAAGCCTTTGAGGAAAAAAAATATGCTTTTTTATCAGATTATTTTAGGGCAAAAATTCTCTACGAGCACGGAGGAATATATCTAGACACCGACATGGTTCCCATCAACAAGGTTGATACTCTTCTAGAAAGCAAAATTGTTCTAGGGTTTGAATATCAAAAGATGGTTTCCACAGGTTTTGTGGCCTCGATTCCCAACCACCCATTTTTTGAAAAAGTTATTTCAATCTACGAGGAGCAAAATTCACTGGATCAGGAAAAAATTAAATTTTGAGTTAATAATGAATTATGAACCATCATCTTATATGACTTATATAATATTAAACTAAACAATCAGGAGCAAACTCTCCCAGGCGATATAAAAATTTATCCCTTAGATTATTTCTCTAGGGGCGAAACAGGAGATAACACATTTTTTCTCCATGATCATAAATTGAGTTGAACAACAAAAAAGAAGGCAGTGGTAATGCATTTTATGTTAGTGAAAATACAAAACTTCGGAAAGAATATAGAAGTACTGTTAAAAATTTCGACAACTATTTGATTTAGAAAAAATAGATGAAGATTTAAAAAAATTAAAAAATCATTTAATAGATATTAATAGCTTATGAGAGATAATATAGAAAAAAAAATTCGTACGCTCAAGGAACTGATAAAACAATGGGACAAGGAATATTATATAGACAATAATCCCACAGTCGATGACTATGTTTATGATGAAAAACTAAAAGAGTTAATAGAACTTGAGAATCAAAATCCTTTATTAAAGACAAAGGACTCCCCTACACAAAATGTTTCAGGATACGCTGATGTACTTTTCACAAAAGAAAAACATGAAATTAAAATGTTGTCTTTGAATAATTCTTTTGACTTTAAAGACCTAGATCACTTTTTCACAGTGGTTAAAAAATATTCTAAAGATATATCTTTTTCTGTAGAACCTAAAATAGATGGTATTTCAATATCTCTAATCTACGAAGACGGAAAATTCAAAAAAGCCATTTCAAGAGGTAATGGCGAAGTCGGGGAAAATTTGACGCAAAATGCCTTAAGTATTAAAGAACTTCCATTAACTATTGATTTAAAAACCAAAGTAGCAATTAGAGGAGAGGTTTACATGCGTAAAGATGACTTTGTCGCACTAAATCAATATTACGAAGATAACCAACAACCATTGCTCGCTAATCCTAGAAACGCCGCAAGTGGGACAATTAGACAATTAGATTTATCAAAAATCAAAGAAAGAAAACTAAGAATGATTTCTTATTTTGTTTTAGATCTAGAAAATAAAAAAAGCCAATTCATTTCTCAAAAAGCGACCTATGAATGACTTCAAAGTAATCACTTTAAAACATGTGAAGATGCAATTTTTGAAAGTGACGTGGAAGTAGTAAAACAAAAAATTAGTGAAATTACTGACAAAAGAGAAGATTTTAATTATGAAATTGATGGCATTGTTTTAAAAGTGAACGAGACAAATCTATATAGCGGTATAGGAAGTACATCTAAATTTCCAAAATGAGCCACAGCGTATAAATTTCCCGCAGAAGTAAAAACAACGACCTTATTAAATATTATTCCAACTATTGGAAGAACAGGAAGAGTGACATATAATGCAAGATTAGAGCCAGTGAATCTTATAGGAACAATAGTGAGAAATGCCACCCTCCATAATGCGCAGTACATAAAAAATTTAGACCTAAGAATAGGCGGCAAAGTTTATATCAAAAAAGCAGGCGAAATTATACCTAAGGTCATAGGGATAGAAAAGGATAAAAACTATTTACTTTTAAAGAAGTGAGAAGAAGCAAAAGCATGTCCTTTTTGTAATTTTGAATTAGAAAGAAAAAACTCTGAGGTAGACCAATATTGCCCCAACAAAAAATGTAAGTCAAGAAGACTGGGAACATTTTTACATTTTATTTCACGTGATGGCGTTAATGTAATAGGATTATCTGAAATGCAAGTGAAAAGGTTTATAGACATTGGATATTTAAAAGATCTTTATGATATTTTTTCTCTTCAAAACTACAAAAATGAAATTTTAAAATTAGAAAGATTTGAAAAAAAATCAACCGAAAATCTTCTATCTAATATTGATAAAGCGCGTAATGCACCACTAAACCAATTTTTATTTGGCTTGGGAATAAGATACATTGGAAAGAAAGCCTCTTTAGATCTTGCGATAAAATTTAAATCATTATCAAATCTACTAAAGCAACCCAAAGAGAGCTTTTATGAGTTAGATGATTTTGGGGAGACAAAAATAGAGTCGCTTTGAAACTATCTCTGTGATGACGATAATAGAAAGCATTTAAATAAATTTATCGAAAACAAGATAGATCCACTATTTACAAATACAATAACTAGCGAAGGTGGTATGTTTTATAATAAGAGGGTAGTAGTTTCAGGGACCATCAAGGGTGGAACGAGGGAAGAGACCAAAATGTTACTTTTACAGTTAGGTGCAAAACCCACTACCGCTATTTCATCAAAAACAAACTTTTTAATTTTAGGAGAAAATTACTCAATTTCTAAACTAAAAAAAATAGATAGTGATAAAATCATAAGAATCAAGGATTTAAATGAGCTTAGAAGCAAGTAGAAAATACACGTATAGTAAAAAGAATAAAGAGACAGAAGTTCCCGAAGAAATTAAGGGCGCTAATTCTTTTTTGCGTGGAATGGACTGAGTTTATAAAAATATCATTTTAAGATTTTCTAAATTCACACACATTTTACTAATTTACTTTTTCATCACTTTAATAGGAGCGTTATTTTTATTTGCGCCCTTTTCACAAACAGGCAATGAAGAAGTTACCTTCATGGATGCGCTGTTTGTTTCATCATCTGCGTTCTCTGACACAGGACTAACCACAGTATCAATTTCAGATGCGTTTAACACTTTTGGTCAAGTGGTTATATTTATCTTAATTCAATTCGGAGGAATAGGATACTTCGTTCTAAAAATATTCCTCCTAACATGAATCCTTAAAAAAATATCTTTTTCAAGGATGCAAGCAGTCGAAGAGGAATTGGGAACACAAGGCAAAGATCTTACGATAGGAGTTATTAGAGTAGCGGTTGTCACCACGATTGTTTCCACAATTATCGGAGGTATAATCTTTGGTTCTCTTTTCGCAACTGTTCCGGGAACAGATGGTTCACAACTTGTAGGTAATTGAGGACAAGCAATGTGAACAGGATTCTTCCATGCTAGCTCATCAATCAATAATGCTGGATTTGACATTTTCCAAGGAGATACTTCAATGAGCAACTATTATACTAATGTCGGAATACAAGTTCTAACAATGTTTCTATTCATCTTAGGAGGAATTGGTTTTCAAGTTATTTATGACATTACTAAGTGAATGAAATTCAAATCAACAGGCGCCCCCTTTAAGTTTTCATTGCTCACAAAAGTCTCCACAATATCATATTTCTCAATTGCATTTTTGGGCCTTTTCATTTCTTACACGACAGAGTCCATAAATAATCTAACAAATCCAGACACCGCCTTTCTTTTAAACGGCGCAGGAACAGAGGCGCAAAGATGATGAGCGCTAACATTTAATACTTTCTCAACACGTAACGCAGGTTTTTCAACAACAGACATTAGCGTCTTCTCTGAAGCGACTAAAATTACTTGAATGTCAATGATGTTCATTGGATCAGGGCCAGGTTCAACAGCGGGAGGACTTCGAACTACAACACTAATGGTTATCATTCTAGGTATTGTTGCATTAGTTAAAGGACGAAAAAATGCCGCAATTTTCAATCGTTCCATATCAAACGATCAAGTCCGCGCCGCCAATAGTATAGCCATTTTCTCATTCACGATTTTATTTGTGTCTATCTTGTCTATAGTAGCTATGGAGTCAAGTTCGCTACAAAGCGGAACAGTTGAGTTAGGCGATCTCATTTTTGTTACAATATCAGCATTCGGTACAACAGGACTTTCAACAATCTCCCTAGATACTTTATCTGACGGTAGTCAATTTATGTTGATAATTATTATGTTCATCGGACAAATAGGAATAATAACACTTCTTAAGAATTTTAACTTTCAAAAGAAGAAAGAAAATTCCGCTAAGTCTGATTGATACATCGAAGAACGAATTAATTTAGGGCATTAAAAAAAGGATTGAGACAATCCTTTTTTAATAGATAAAGAAGAAATTATTTTTTCTCTCACTTTCCATAGTTTGGCTCACTACCTTTTTCAATGTTAGACTCTCAATGAAGAGGTTGTAAATTTTTTAAGTGGCGACTTCCACCCGAGCTAATCGGGATAACGTGATCGATGTTTCAACCATATTTTTTAGATGTTCCATAATCTTGTCTCAACATTAATCTCCCTCACGGATCTTCACAATAAACTTTTCCCTTACATGTCGGAATAGAGTTTCATACATCAGTGACCATTTTATTAGAATACTCTTTGCTGATATCTTTGTTAGCGTTAGCTAGTCTAAAAATAACTGTGTTTTCACCGATCACGACAATCCGATCACCCTTTAATATAGATGTTTCGCCAGTGATTATCATAGGCTTATTGTTTCTATAGATCAAAACAATCGAAACACCTCTTGGAATTTTAATGTTTTTAACTTTTTGATTTATTCAAATAATAGGAACTAATATTTTTATGATGGAAACCGTGTCATCAACATCTATCATTTCATCAGTTTTTAATCCCGCCTCCATTGGAGACATTATTTTGAATACTGCCTTTTTAGCTGCGGCTAAATCAGGATTAATAATCTCATCAGCTTCTAATTTCTCTAAAATTTTTGTATGCTCATCACTCACTGATTTGGCAATTATTCTAGATCGTGGATATAAACGTTTAATAATTCCATTAGCTAGTAAAGAAGATTGAATATTATCTCCAATTCCTATAACAAATATATCAACAGAATCTAGTCCTAAACTCTCTAGAAAATCTTCATCTGTAACATCGCCTACGAAAATTTTAGTAACGCCGGAAAGTTTTTTTAATTTATTTTGATTTGCATCAATTGCGATAATGTCAAATTTAGTGCTCTTACTTAATTTTTCGATTATTGTCCCACCGAATCTACCAACTCCTATTACACAGACTTCTTTTGTTTTCTTTTTTATTCAACTTCTCATATTATTTTCCCTTTTAATAATGATAAACCTAAATAAGAAAGGGAAATTATTTTTTTCATTTTATTATTAATTTAGTTATAATAAAAAAGGTAAATATAATAAATAATCTAGAGATTTTTTATTCACTATGCTCTGGTAGCTCAGTGGTAGAGCAGCTGGCTGTTAACCAGTTGGTCGGAGGTTCAAATCCTCTCCGGAGCGCCATTTATGGCCCGTTGGTGAAGCGGTTAACACACTAGGTTTTCATCCTAGCATTCACGGGTTCGAGTCCCGTACGGGTCACCAAAATCAAACTTTTGGGGCATTAACTCAGTTGGGAGAGTGTCTCTTTTACAAGGAGAAAGTCGTAGGTTCGAGTCCTACATGCCCCACCACGCCGTTTTAGCTCAGCAGGCAGAGCAACTGACTTGTAATCAGTAGGTCGTAGGTTCGATTCCTATAAACGGCACCACCAAATAATGCGGGTGTGGTGAAATTGGTAGACACGCTAGACTTAGGATCTAGTGACTTCGGTCGTGGGGGTTCAAGTCCCTTCACCCGCACCAAATAAAAAAATTTATAAAAACATAACGTGGTGCGCCCGTAACTCAATTGGATAGAGTGTCTGACTTCGGATCAGAAAGTTGTAGGTTCGACTCCTATCGGGCGCGCCATCTCGGAAAGTAGCTCAGCTTGGTGGAGCACTTGGTTTGGGACCAAGGGGTCGCAGGTTCAAATCCTGTCTTTCCGACCATGGGGGGGTAGCTCAGTTGGTAGAGCATCTGCTTTGCACGCAGGAGGTCGCGAGTTCGAATCTCGTCCTCTCCACCAAATGATTAATTTCATTAAAAAAAGGTAATAAGGCGAGATAGCTCAGCTGGCTAGAGCACCTGGTTCATACCCAGGAGGTCGTGGGTTCAAACCCCTCTCTCGCTACCATGTGGTCCTTTAGCTCAGTTGGTTAGAGCCACCGGCTCATAACCGGTCGGTCGCTGGTTCAAGTCCAGCAAGGACCACCATTAATTTAAATATTCGGAGATGTACCCAAGTTCGGTTGAAGGGGTCGGTCTTGAAAACCGAGAGGTCCCGAGAGGGGCGCGGGGGTTCGAATCCCTCCATCTCCGCCATCTATATTTTTTAAGTCATATCTCTTATAATAGATATACATCATCGCGGAGTAGAGCAGTCTGGTAGCTCGTTGGGCTCATAACCCAAAGGTCGTAAGTTCAAATCTTACCTCCGCAACCAGGTCCTGTAGTGAAGTGGTTTATCATGCTTCCCTGTCACGGAAGAGATCGCGGGTTCGAGTCCCGTCAGGACCGCCATTTTGGTTCAGTAGCTCAGTAGGTAGAGCAAGGGATTGAAGCTCCCTGTGTCGGCGGTTCGATTCCGTCCTGAACCACCATTTTGAGCAAGCAAACAATTTAATTGATTAATATTCATATTAGAATAATCAAGCATATTTATTTAAATATAATCAAACATCCTTTCATCATTTTTAAAATATAAGTTTTATTAGTCTCGAATAAATTAAGACGATTGAAATCATAGTAAGTAAATTACATGTGATTTCTTTTTATTTTATTTGGAGCGGTAGCCAAATGGCAAGGCAAGGGACTGCAACTCCCCGATTGTCGGTTCAAATCCGATTCGCTCCTCCACTTAAATAAACAAAATTATTTTTTTATTTTTTTTATTTAAGGGATCTTAAGTGACAAATCAAAAGTGATATAATTTTAAAAGACGAGTGAAAGAGAAACAAAAACATGAAAAAAATAACACAAGTAGTAATACCAGTAGCAGGATTAGGAACAAGATTTATACCCTTTACCAAGGCAGTTCCGAAGGAAATGTTACCCATATTGAATAAACCCACAATTCAATATATTGTAGAAGAAGCTGTTAATTCTGGAATTGAAGAAATTATTTTTGTAATTAGTAAAGAAAAATTAATAATAAAAAAACACTTTGAAAAAAATGAGAACTTAGAAAAGTCTCTAAAAGAAAAGGGAAAATTAAAATTATTAGATGAACTTAAGAAGACAAACATAAATTGTAAATTTAAGTATGTTTTTCAAAAAGAACCTCTAGGACTTGGTGATTCAATACTTTGTGCAAAAGAATTTATAAAAGACGATTACTTTGCTATTATGTTGGGTGATGACGTTACCCACACAAGTGAATCTCAACCCCCTGTCTTAAAACAACTAATCGCGCACTCTCAAAAGCATAATGCGAGCATTTTAGGTGTTGGAGAGGTCCCTTTAGAGGAGGTTTCCAATTATGGTGTTGTAAATCCAAAAGCAAAAATAGAAGACGATTTATTTGAACTTAGTGGCTTAGTGGAAAAGCCTAAGAAAGAAGACGCTCCCTCCAATTATTCAATAATGGGTAGATATGTTTTAAGCAAGGATATTTTTGAATACTTGGAGAAAAAATATATTGACCCCTTAACGAACGAACAACAAATTACCGACTCAATAATGGAGCTAATAAAAGAAGGAAAAAAAGTATACTCATTAGAATTTAACGGAATTAGATTTGATATGGGATCAATTAAAGGATATCTGGAGGCACAATTATTTTTTGCTAAAGAAAATAATATTCTAGATTAAAGGGAAATAAATATGAAAAAACAACAACAGGAAAAATATAATTTTTGATTGAAAAATGCACCCCAAAGTGTAGTTGACGAAATAAAAAAATATGATGACAGAGAAAAATTAATAGCTTTCAATAAAGATATTGAATTCGGAACCGCCGGAATGAGAGGCGAAGTGAAGTATGGAACATTCTTTATAAATGAATTTATTATTGCTAAAGGAATTTATGGTTATGGAAAAGCATTATTAGATCTATATGGCGATGAAGCCAGAAAGGAAGGCGTTGTTATTGCACATGATAGTAGGTTGAAGTATCAACTATTTACCGACACCACAGCAGGCGTTTTATCAGCCATGGGGATTCCGGTGTACATATTTAAGAATAATGAATTACAGCCCACGCCACTATTATCTTTTACAATAGCGCAAAACAAATTTGTGGGAGGAGTCAATATAACAGCGTCACATAACTCAAAAAGAGATAACGGTTTCAAAGTGTATGATAAATTGGGGAAACAATTTGAACCCAGAGACGTACAAAAAATAGTAAAACACTTCAAAAGCATAAAAAATATTTTCGCAATCCCTCAAGACAAAAAAAATGTTTTTGAACTTGATGAAAAAGTGGTCAATGTTTACATTGATACACTAATGAAAAAGATTCCTTTTTATCAAGATATTAATAGAAGCGACATGAAGGTTGTATATTCATCGCTACATGGAACTGGTACGAAAATAGCTACTAAAATATTCAAAAAATTAAATGTTGGATTTGAATTAGTTAAAGATCAGACAAAACCAGACAAAGATTTCCCCCTTGCACCAAAACCTAATCCTGAGGAAATAGAGGTGTATGACCTAGGTATTAAGTTAGCAGACAAAACTGGCGCGAAGCTAGTATTTGTTACCGATCCAGATGCTGATAGATTTGGGATTATGGTCAAACATAATGGTGAGTGAGTCCATATGAATGGGAATGAGTTGCCTATTATACAATTGGAATATAAACTAAGAAGATTGCAAAGAAAGAATCTTTTAAATAAAAAACAATTTATAGTGAAGTCCGCCGTAACTAGTACTTTTGGCGAAAAACTTGCAAAAAATTATGGCATTCACACTTTCATATCTCTACCTGGATTTAAGTGATTAATTAAAAAAGCACTTCATGAAGAATCAAGAGGATTAGAGTGTTTATTTGTCTATGAGGAGTCCTATGGATCTGTGTTAAGAACTATGACGAGGGATAAAGATGCCTTTCAAGCATTGATACAGGTAATTGAATTAGCGCATTTTTACAAGGTTCGTGGTAAGACGTTAGTTGATGTCTACAACGACATCGAATCCAAAATGGGAATTTACTATAAAACATGACAAAAAAGAATTGAATTGGATCCTTTAACTTCAGACAAGGTCAAGAAGGAAAAATTAGATTTTTGTCGTTCGCTTCAAATCGGGAAGAAAATTGGAGGATTTAAAATAGAAGAGATAAGAGATTTTAAAAAGGGTTGAAAGGGAGTACCCAAAGAAGATTTCGTTTCAATAATCTTAGATAATGTAGGATCAATCACCGTAAGACCATCAGGTACTGAACCGATCCTAAGAATATATTACGATATATATTCTACAAAGCCCGCTAAATTAGAACAGATAGTAGAAAAATTAAAAAAAATAGAGTTTTAAATTAATAAGATGCCAGAGTTACCCGAAGTAGAAACTATTAGAAGGATATTAAAACCTTCATTAATAGAACAAAAAATAATCAATGTTGAACTTTTCGAAGCCAAAAGTTTAAAGACCCCCTTCGATATTAACGAACTAAAAGATGAGATAGTAATAGATGTCTTAAGGAAAGGAAAATTATTAGTAATTTCTCTTTCTCACTACTACATAACACTTCACTTAAGGATGGAGGGTAAAATATTTTATGAGGATAAAATTTCACAAAACTATCCATTAATATCTTTTACTTTTTATAATAATAAAAAATTAAATTTTTATGATCACAGAAAATTTGCGACAGTAAAAATCTTTTCCAAAAAAGAATTTAATAGCGAAAGTAAATTACCTGAGTGAGTGAGTATGGGCCCTGAACCATATGATTTAAATATTGATTCTTTTAATTCAATCATTAGTGTTAAGAAGAGAAATATTAAAGCAATCTTATTAGATCAACACATAGTTTCAGGACTTGGCAATATATACGTAAATGAAATTCTGTATGCTTCAAAAATATCACCAAAGAGATTAGGGATTGATGTCACAAAAAATGAAGTGAGAACAATAGTTGAAAATTCTATTAAAATTCTAAATGAAGCCATTAAACAAAAAGGATCATCTATTTCTACATATAAGGCGTCAAAAGAAGTCGCGGGAGAATATCAAAATTTCCTAAGAGTTCACAAAAAAAGTTTTTCCCCTAATAACAATCCAGTAACATTTGAAAAAGTAGCAGGAAGAGGAACTTACTGAGTACCACTCGAACAAAAATAAAAAATGGAATATCAAAAATTAGAAAAATACTCGAAAAAGATGAGTAATATGCAAAATGGAAAAGCCTTTCCATCTTTTTTGATCTTTACGCTGATTACTATTTCGACACTTCAATTAGTCAATCTAACTTTGTTTCTTAGTGGGGTCGACTTCATATTTCAACAGCAACTAGTAACTCCCCCTTGAGGCGGAAGCGGAGAAATAGAGACCTACTTATCAATTACATTTATATTACTAGCAGCACCATTCACAGTGATGGGTGCTATAAAATTAGGGCAAAAAGATAAAAATATGTTTTGATATTTGTTGGTTGCCTATTCATTTTTTATGATGAACGACATTTTATTGGGTCTGTGATTCGATCTAACGAAATATTTCATAATTATTTGTGCCACAGGATATCAATATTACCATTGAAATAATCCGAATAGAAAACACGGCGATAGCTCTCACTCACTAGGATGGGTGAAAACTTTTTCTATAATAATAATTCTTGCAGGGATATCTATAGGGCTAGGGTTCGCTATCGACGCAATCTATTGAAAACCACAAGGAGTAGAATATATTTGAGCGATTCCATTTCTTGACGCCACTGTAATGGTATTCACTGTGGGAGGTTTTTTCCTCCTCACCAAGCAATATAAAGAGGGCTATGCCTTGTTCTATCTATGCAACATTTCCGCAATAGTACTTTATGCATTACTGGGAAATCAGTGAACATTAATTCTCATTACCTCTATTTATATGGTTATTGATTTAGGTGGCCTTTTACACTGGCAATATATCTATAAAAAGCAGTTCATTCCTATATAATAAAATATAGTAAAAGTATTAAAATTAACGAGGAGACAATAAAATGGAAAAAATAACAATTGAAATTCACGGTGAAGGTTTATCTATAAAAGACGTAATGAATGTTATTGACAGGTTACCCAAAAACCAACATGAAATAATTATCCAATCACACTCAGGGCAAAAAATTCATGCACGAACCCCTAAGTATTCAAATCACCTCACTGAGATTCTTTGAAAACATCTTAAAAAAGAATTTGACTTAGATGAAATAGAAGACCTACACATAAAAATTAAAAAAGGGCACAATTAGATCCCTCTATTGATGAAAGACCAAAAGACAAAAACTTATAATGTCTTGACTTATGGAACATTCGACCTTTTTCATTTAGGACATAGAAGAATTCTTAAGAGAGCGTATAAGCTCTCAAATGGCGGGAAGGTATTTGTGGGCGTAAGCTCGGATGACTGAAACCAAGTAAAAGGTAAAGACGCCTTTCAAAGCGAAAGCGAAAGAGTAAGTAAAATAAAAGAACTTAAGTTCATTGAAAAGGTTTTTTTAGAAGACCACTCTAAACCAGGCGAACAATGGGAAGGCGACTATAAAAAATATAAAATAGATTTTATTGTAATGGGAAATGATAGAAAGGAATTACTTGAAGAAATTTTTAAGGATTCTAAAATAAAAATATTCTTTCTTAAAAGAACACCATTTATCTCTTCATCATTAAAAAAGAAAATTTACTTTTTGGATAGAAAGGAATAGTATGAAAACAATTTTAGTAACAGGGAGTCAAGGATATATCGGAAAGCACATTGTGTCTGCCTTGAAGGAAAAAAAATATAAAGTAATTGAACTGGATAATTTTTCTAATTCTCGAGTCCCCAAGAACAAAAAAGAACAAGAAAATCTCTATGATGGATCAATCTTAGATAGAAAATTATTAAGGAGTATTTTCACAAAACATCAGATAGGGCTAGTTGTTCATTTAGCTTCCCTGATATCGGTAGAGCAATCAAGCAAAAAGCCCTTAGATTATTTTCTAATTAATGTTAGCGGCACTATAAATTTATTGCAAGTAATGGAGGAATTTAATGTATCGAAATTAATCTTCTCTTCATCAGCTGCGGTGTATGGGGTTGGGAGTGGAAAAGCATTAAATGAAGACTCTCCCACAGATCCAGTAAATCCCTATGGAGATAGTAAATTAGCAGCGGAAAAAATAATTATTAACCAAGGCAAAACTGAAAAATTAAACCATGTAATATTAAGATTATTTAATATAGCGGGGGCCGATAATGAGAAATCGTTATCTTACAATCCGAAGAGGAATCCTTCTCATATTATTCCAATAATTTCCGATGCGATAAAAGAAAAAAAAGAATTTAATATATTTGGAACCAACTATGATACAGAGGATGGGACATGTGTCAGAGACTATATACATATTCTTGACTTGGTAAATGTCTTCTTAAAATCAATTAGTTATCTAGAAAATGATTCTACGTCACAAATTTTTAACGTAGGAACGGGAGACGGACATAGTATCAAACAATTAATTGACACTGCTAAAGATGTTTTAAAGGTTGATATTTCAATAAAAATAGGTGAAAAGAGAGAGGGAGATCCTTCACACTTGGTTGCTTCTATATCAAAAATATCAAAAGAATTAGAATTCTCGCCCAAATACTCTTTGGAAGAAATGATTACTTCAGAATATAAATCCATTAAGAATTAAATATTTTTCGATTTTTCTTGTAAAATTAAAAGATAACTTATAAAAAATAAAGGAACATAAATAAAATGGCTAAAAAAGCTTTTGATAGAACTAAAGAACATGTCAATATTGGTACAATAGGACATGTCGACCACGGGAAAACAACTTTAACAGCAGCAATCACTTCGGTTCTTGCTAAAGAGGGACTAGCGGACGCTATGGACTATGCATCAATCGATGCAGCTCCCGAAGAAAAAGAAAGAGGTATTACGATTAATACTGCTCACGTTGAGTATGAAACACTTAAGAGGCACTATGCCCACATCGATGCCCCAGGTCACGCTGACTACGTAAAAAACATGATTACAGGAGCGGCGCAAATGGACGGTGCGATAATAGTTGTTTCAGCAACAGACGGACCAATGCCTCAAACAAGAGAACACATATTACTTTCAAGACAAGTAGGAATCGGAAAACTAATTGTTTTCATTAATAAGGTAGACCTTGTTGATGATGACGAGATGATCGATTTAGTGGAAATGGAAATAAGAGAACTTTTAACACAATACAAATTCGATGGTGATAATACACCTGTTATTAAAGGTTCTGCGCTTAAAGCGTTAGAAGGGGATAGCAAGTATGTCGGAGCAATCAACGAACTAATGAAGGCCGCTGACGAGTACTTCCCAGTACCAAAAAGAGAAATTGATAAACCATTCCTACTTCCAGTAGAGGATGTATTTACAATCACAGGAAGAGGAACAGTTGCGACCGGAAGAGTTGAAAGAGGAAAAATTAACAAAGACGAAGAAATAGAAATCGTTGGAATTAAACCCACTCAAAAAACAATTATTACGGGAATTGAAATGTTCAGAAAACTTCTTGATTACGCTGAAGCCGGAGACAACGTAGGACTACTTTTAAGAGGAACTAAAAGAGAACAAATCGAAAGAGGTCAAGTAATTTGTAAACCTGGATCAATTACACCTCATAAAAAATTCAAGGCAGAGATATATGCATTAACAAAAGAAGAGGGTGGGAGACACACGCCATTCTTTACGAATTATAGACCTCAAATTTATCTTCGAACAACTGACGTTACAGGAGTCATTCATCTTCCAGAAGGCGTTGAAATGATTATGCCTGGAGACAACCAAACCATAACGATAGATCTTATCGCACCAGTTGCGATTGAAACTAATACTAAATTCTCAATTAGAGAAGGCGGAAGAACTGTCGGAGCGGGAACTGTCGTAGAAATAATAGAATAAATAGAAAAACCCAAAAAACTTTTAAAAAATCTCTACAAGGAGATTTTTTTTATAAAAATAAGTGATAATTATAAAACATGTATAATCAACTAAACATAGCCTATGTGTTAAATAATGATTTCATTCGACCGACACTCGTCTCAGTCTATTCACTTTTAGAAAACACTAATAGCTCTGAAAAAATAACTTTCCACTTTTTTATTTATGAAAAGAAAACAGAAATAGAGATTAAGAAATTTTTTAAAAAAATAGATTTCAAAATAAAAAAATTAAACTTTATTTTATTGGATGAAAAAATTCTAATGAAAAAAGCACAAAAGAGTTTGAAAAAATATGAAGAACTTTCGTCTCAATCAAAATTTATGGCAAGAAATTTATCCGCGACCAAAAAAAGAAGTGTGTCGATTGAAGCAAAAATAGAAGCAATTATTTATTCAAAAAATTTATTTAATTTACTCTTATTAGATGGAGACACCTTATTTGTGGATGACATTTTTGAAATGTTTAAATTTATTAAAACCAATGATAATAAAACCATTGTCTATGGTGTTAGAGATTATTACTTTAGTTCTTTTTTTGCTAGAAAGAGAATGATAAATCACAATCCAGATTTCTATAACTCAATTGATAAAAAAAAATATATCAATGCAGGATTTTTATTTTTCCCCAACACAATGAGGAATGACGAGTTAGCTAAACAGATGAGAAAAAAATTATTAGAGTCTCAACCCATTCTTTTTCCAGAGCAAGACACAATCAGTTTTTTAGTAGAAAATAAAAAGATTCTCCCCCAAAAATTTAATAAGATGACAATCACCTTATATGGTACTTGATGATTCAGCGATCTAGTGTTTTTCAAGAAAGACATTTCTGAAAAGAATACAATGTTGCATTTCCCAGGAAACGTAAAACCATTTTTAAACAAGAGGAAAATATCTAAATTATTTTTATGAGGCCCAAAAATTCAAGGTCAATATAACAAAGTTCTAGAGAGGGTCGATTTAATTCTTTAGACTAAATGAAACTAGGATTAGTAATTACATTTCATGATCAAAATAATGAAGAGGTGATGAAAGATATAGAAATATTTAATAAATTTCACGATCGCTTTAGAGAGAATCTAGAGATAATTTTTTCTTGTGATTGTCAAAAGAGAATTTCAGAGGTTTCTAAACTAATTAGCAAACATTCATCTGGAAAAATAAAATTCGTCGACTCATCAAGTGACGCAAAGAAACCAAATGACTTACTGTTTAACTTTCTTAATGGAGCCAGACACTTTTCCAATGACGTTAAATTTGTATACAAAAAAGACCCTGATGATTTTTTATATGAGGAGAGCATAGAATTTTTAATCTCTAACATGCATCTTTTGAAGGACGTTGATATAAATATTATCCCTTATAAAACTTCTCAATTTTTTTTGCTAGAATGAGTTTTCAAAATATTCATTCCATTTCAATCTTCGGCACTTATATTTACCAAGGAGTATCTTGACTCAATTAATATAAAATCAAAACATGTAAAACAAGTGAGATATGAAGATGTGTTTTTATTTTTGATGGCCAAACAAGTCACAAAAACAAAGATCAAACCCCTTAAATACTACTATTGAGGAAAAAGTGAATTTACAAAAAATATAAAAATAACTGATGAATTTTCTTATTTTTCAAAAATGATAGACTACATACTGGAGAACAATATAGAGATCAACAAACGTCTCCCGTGGACATTCAAATTTTGATATTTGTCGAGTAGTTTTTTTCTAAAATTAAAAAAACACCAGAAGTGACACATTATTTTTTAATAACGTATAACTTTAGAGAATAAGTAAAAAAGATATCAAAAAGAAGGAGGGCAAGCAACCTACAAACCCGAATCAACAACACCTTACAGAAAATTTAAGGCAGAAATATAGGCGTCAACAAAAGAAGAAGGTAGATGAACTCTTAGAGCGAGAACTGTCATAAAAGGAATAAATGACCAAATCCAAATAACTTTTTAAAAATCTCCACAATGAGATTTTAAAAAAGTTATAATTACAAGATATGCATAAACAACCAAGCATCGCCTATGTGCTAAATAATGATTTTCTTCGACCCACACTCGACTCAGTCTATTCGCCCTTAGAAAACACGAACAGTTTTGAAAAAATAACTTTTCACTTTCTTGTTTACGAAAATAAAAAACACACACCCCAAAAATTTATTAAGATGATAATCACCTTATTTAACACTTGATGACTTAGTGACCCAATGTCTTTTAAGAGGGACCTCGCCGAAAAAAACAAGATGCTACATTCTTCAGGAAATGTAAAACCATTTCCAAACAAAAGGAAAATGTCTAAGCCATTCTTATGAGGCTCTAAAATTCAAAGTCGATATATTAAGATTCTAAGAAAGGTAGAGTCAATTGTTTAAAATTCGATGAAATTAGGACTAGTCATAACTTTTCACTCTCAAGGCGAGAAAATAGTGATGCAAAACATAAGGGAATCTAACAAATTAAAAAGTCTTTTTGATGATAATATAGAGATAGTTTTTTCTTGCAACGATAAGGAAAATTTCTTAGAGATAAAAAAATTAATTACTAAAAATTCCCTTCATAAAATTAAACTAGTAGACTCTTCGGGAGACGGAAAGGAATCCACGGATTTGTTATTTAATTTTCTTAACGGATCTAAAAAATTTTCAAAAGATGTTAAGTTTGTCTACAAGAAAGATCCTGACGACTATTTCCTTGAAGAGGGGATAGGTTATCTTATTTCGAACATTAATCTTTTAAAAGATATCGATATAAATATTATTCCATATAAAACTTCTCAGTTTTTTCCACTGAGATTAGTATTTATAAAATTCATTCCGTGACAGTCATCAGGATTACTTTTTAGTAAAACATTCCTTGACTCAGTTAATGTAGGGTCAAAACACATAATGCAACAAAGATACGAAGATTTGTTTTTATTTCTAATAGCACGTCAAAAAGAGAAAACGAAGATTAGACACCTCCAGTATTACAATTGAAATTCAAGCACGTACACAAAAAAAATAACAGCAGCTGAAGAGTTTGCTTATTATTCAAAAATGATAGATTACATACTGGAAAATAATTTAGAGATAACCCAAAAGCTATCTAAACCAAGCAAATTTTGATACTTGACATATAGCTTTTTTCACAAGATAAAGAAACACCCAAAGTGATATATTATTTTTTAATGATATAATTTTAAATAATGAGCAAAGAGACACCGAATATTGTTATTTGTATAGATAATAATTTTATAGAGCAAGCGAAAGTGACAGTTACTTCTATATCCCTAAATAGGAATGGAATGTTTAATTTATTCGTAATTACGAATAAAGAATTTAAACAGAAAGAACTTAAAAAACTCACTAGTAATTTAAAAAATTTAAATCAATTAAAATTTATAGTAACCGAATTTAAAGGATATGGCGCAGGGACTAAGTGATTAGATCACATAAGCGAGGCATCCTTTTATCGTTTACATATTCCAAGCTATCTTGGATATCTTGACAAAATAGTTTATCTAGATTGCGACTTGGTCGTTAATACAGACATTCAGGAGATATTTGATGTTGACGTCTCAGAGAAGTATATAGCAGGAGTAAAAGAATTAGCGTGAGTGCATCTTTGAAGAGTGCTTTCATTAGGTAAAAAAAACTTTAAATATTTGAAGGATATTAAAATAACTAATTATATAAACTCTGGTGCTTTAGTAATGAACCCCAAAGCTTTAAACAAGGAAAATTATGACGAAAAATTAGATATGTTTATCTCAAAATATGAAAAATTTCATTTCGCTGACCAGGATATATTAAATTATACTTACCCCAACAAAAAACTAATCTCTCCAGAATGAAATCACACGGTGGGTAGAATTACAATGAGATTTGGATTAGTGAAAAAACACTATATTATTCACTACGCAACAAAATTAAAACCATGAAAAGAAGGGCGTTGAAATAAGTTTTGTATTCGCTTGTTATTTGGCAAAAAAAGAGCAAATATGTGAAGCCACTATTCTAGAGAGATGCAAAAATTAGAAGGGAAGGAAAACTAGATGGAGCCATTAGCAATAGGATATATATGTGGAGGGATAATTTTCGCAATATTCACAGGAATTTTTACGTGATTATATTTTAGCAATAAATCAGAGATAAGAGCCTTTAGAGAACAGAGACATGACTATGTAAAGGGATCATACAAGCACTTTTGATACCGTAATAAAGATAGAGTTTTCATCTTTCTTCTTTGAACATGCTTCTTGATTTCAATCGCATTTTTCGGATTACTCTTCGGAATATCTATCAGTCAACCATTGTAAAAAAACTCTAATTCTAATTAGTTATTGTTTAAATAATTTATAATGTTAATGGTTGAAAATTATCAATCTAAAAGGGAGAAATAAAAGTTAGTAAATATGAAAAATTTATTTCAAACAATAAAAGACTTTTTTGGTTCTATTGCACGATCATTAGATAGCAAAATAACCGATGAAAATGGCGATAAATTAAGAATGACATTTAAGTGGATAACACTATCATTCTTCTTTATTGTTGGTCCAACAATAGGAATCATTTTTGGTTCTCTTGCGACAATGGGCCCAATACAAGACGCCTTAGTACTTGGACTTTTTGTTCCGTTTATGATTATTCTGATTAGTTCAGGATTATTATGATTTTGATTCAAAAAATTTAACCTAAAAAAAAGTTCTTAAGCTATAAAGCTTAAATTCATCTTTTTGTCAAGCATTTCAAAAATATAGTTAACTATATTTGTTATTGAAGTATTTGATAATGAAAGGAAATCTAGTATGGCAAACGAAACCGTAAAAGATTCCCCAAGAATTAAAGAAGGTGGAACGAAGGAGTTCATGCAAAAACTCTCGAGAGGATTAATGCTACCCATAGCAATCCTTCCGATAGCAGGACTATTCCTCGGAATCGGGGCAGGGATCGAAAATATTATGATCCAGGCTGGTTTAGATAGAACCGCCGATGCCGCCGCATTCGTATTCCCCACCTTAATTAAAACTATAGGGGACGTGATATTCGGTAATCTTCCAGTATTATTCGCAATTGGTGTAGCCATTGCCTTTACTGAAGATGCCGGAGTCGCCGGCCTGTCAGCCTTTGTTGGTTGAATCGTCTTTAACGCGACCCAGTCCGTTATGATTCAACCTAACATGGTTGATGGCGTCCAGCAAGGATTTAATATCCTCTGGTATGGTGGCGTGCCAGCTTCCGTCGTTGGAACCAATGTCGGAATAACGTCACTACAGACATCTGTCTTTGGAGGTCTAGCAGTCGGTGGATCTGTAGCCTTCTTATATAACAAATTCCACACATTCCAAATGCCTAAGGTACTTGGATTCTTCTCAGGGACAAGATTTGTTCCAATAATTACATTTCTAACCATTCCCGCCCTCGCATTTATATTCTTAATGACGTGGCCAGGAATTGGTATAGGATTAGAATTACTTGGACAAAGTCTAGCTGCCGCTCCAGCGGGCTTAGACTCATTAGCTTTCGGTTATATCGAAAGAATTCTTGTTCCGTTTGGACTACATCATGCATTCTATACTCCGCTATGATATACATCAGCTGGAGGAACATTGTATGACTCAACAGGAGCAGTTCTTGCAACAGGTAACCAATCAATTTGATTCGAAATGCAAACCCTAGGGATTTCATTCGATCAACTTGGTGGAGTAGGCTCAGGAGCCTTCCCCGACCCAGTGGCAATAGTTGCCCCATTCGACTCATCCCTTAGTGTATGAGAGCTAACTGTTGGAACAGAGGTATATTATATTACCGAAGGTGTCCAACCGGGAGCATATCTACAAGGTAAATACGCCTTTATGATCTTCGGTCTTCCCGCCGCCGGTGCCGCCATGATAATGGCCGCCAAAGGCAAGGAAAATAGAGAGGTAGCAATGGCGATCGTCGTCTCCGCTGCATTGACATCATTCCTTACAGGGATTACAGAACCAATCGAATTTACATTCTTATTCTTAGCACCATGACTATTCTTCGGAGTACACGCATCATTAGCTGCGCTATCCTTCTGAGCAATGGATCTCTTGGGAGCTAACGTGGGAATGACTTTCTCAGGTGGAGCTATCGACCTTGTTCTATATGGAATTATTCCAGATATTACAAACCAAGGAGCACACCACTACTGAGTATATGTTATTGGAGCAGCATATATTCCAATCTACTACTTCACATTCTACTACGCAATTACTAAGCTAGACATACCTACCCCAGGGAGAGCAGAAGGGGCTAGACTATACTCTAAAGCTGACGTACAGGCAAAACGAATGGATAAAAAAACAAAATCCTCAACCAGAGGCGGTCCATCCGCCGAAAGAGTAGACCTATTAATCGAAAACTTAGGTGGAATGGATAACCTAAAAAGTATTGATGCATGCATCACTAGACTACGATTAACAGTTAACGATAGAAGTAAAGTTAACGACCAAGGGCTTGTTCAAATGGGAGCAGCAGGAATTGTTGGAAAAACAAAAGCTATCCAAGTTGTTTTTGGAGCAGAAGCAGATATCTTTAAAACAAGATTAAAAGAAATTAGAAGAACATCTGAAGCTGAGAACCCAAAACCAACTCCAAAGCCTAATGTTAAAAAACCTACGAAGAAAGTAGAAAAAAAATAAGGACTTAAAATCCTAACAAAAAAAGAGACAGTGTCTCTTTTTTTTATTTATCTAATATTTATGATCTTTGTTAATTTCCCATTAACTCGTTGTATCAAGCGAATTTCTCATTGAATAGTTTTTCGAATACTTCGTCATTTGTTAATTGGAAATAATAACTAGCTCATCTTGCTCAAAATATAAGAAGGAAGCAACACACAATAAGAAAGTCATCCATGTTCATATCTTCGTCGTATGTCTTTGCGAGTTTATACATCTCTTCAACTGTTAATTTTCTTTCAGTACAAAAGCTTGCGATGTCAAACATAGAGTTTCCAACACCACAATATTCAAAATCTATTAGTCTATAACCCTTGCCTACTTTTAAAATATTTCCTCGGTGGAGATCATTGTGTAAAAATACTTTGTCTCCCTGCCGTAATAGTTTTAAAGCGTCGATTACAATACCCTGTTCATTTTTAAATCAGTTTCTCTTACCCCTTTTATTTAATGCAAGATTTAATACCTCGAAGTACGCTCTATGAAATCCAGGTTCATACAACCCGTCCATTGAAGTTTCCTTGTGAAATTTTTTTAATCAATGAACAAATTCTATTTTTTCTTCAAATGTACCTTCATCATTTCAAGGTTCGTGTTTTATGTATTCTATTTCTAATCCTTTAGAAGTAATATTAAAGTCTATTCCGGTATTTAGTAATCCAACGTCTTCCTGTGATCCGAAACCTATAACAAAGGAATTATTCTTATATTCCTTAATTACTTTTTTATCTTCTAGATAAACATCGTGTGAGAGTGATTGGAGTTTTGTTTTCATATTTTTTTTATATGCTTAGAACACTAATACATATTAATATATAATAATAGTATATAAAAAAAATCAAAAAAAGAGAGATAAACAAAAAATATGAAAAAAATAGCAATAAACGGATTTGGAAGAATAGGGAGATTAGCCTTCAGACTTCTATTTGAAATAAAAGATATCGAAATAGTAGCGATTAATGACCTAACACAACCTGAAATTTTAGCGCACCTTTTAAAATATGATTCTGCACACGGAACATTTAAAAAAGATGACATCACAACAAAAGGAGATGCGATAGTAGTTAAAGGAAAAGAAATAAAAGTATACGCAAAAAGAGATCCTAAAACTTTACCTTGAAAAGAATTAAAAATAGATCTAGTTATAGAGTCAACAGGATTTTTCACTACGAAAGAGTCAGCGTCAGCACACATAGAAGCAGGAGCTAAAAAAGTAGTTATTTCTGCACCCGCAAAAGGAGATCTAAAAACTATTGTTTACAATGTTAACCATAATACTCTTGATAGCAATGACAAGGTCATCTCTGCTGCCTCATGTACAACTAATGGTTTAGCGCCAGTCGCTCATATTCTAGATACTCACTTTGGAATTGAAAATGGTTTCATGACAACGGTACACGCATTCACTAATGATCAAAACACCGCAGACGCACCACACAGCGATCTAAGAAGATCTAGAGCAGCAAGTGTTAACATTATCCCTACAACGACCGGAGCAGCCGCAGCGGTAGGATTAGTATTACCACAACTAAAAGGTAAACTAGATGGAAACGCTATGCGAGTCCCTGTAGTTACTGGTTCAGTAATTGATCTAGTTGTTACACTTAAAAAAGATACAACACCAAAAGAAATTAATGACGTATTCAAAAAACACGCAAGTGAAACTATCGGATTTACAATGGACCCAATCGTTTCAACTGATATTATCGGAACAACATTTGGAAGTTATGTTGATGGACTATCTACTTCTAAATTAGAAGGTAAAGCAAATCTATATAAGATTGTTACATGATACGATAATGAGATGTCATATGTTAATCAGTTAATTAGAACAATCAAATACTTTATTAAGATCTAAGAAAACACGTAACAAAAACCCAACATTTTAAAGCCTTGTAAAACGCAGGGTTTTTATTATGAATAAAAATTTGCGACCAAATCTAAAGATAGAGTTTGATTTTTGAAAGGAATACGACTAATTATAAATATTACTTCGAATTTACATTTATAATTATTTTATGTATATGGGCGGAAGAGGACGACGTAGAAGAAGACGAAGAAATGACGGTTAAGTCACTTCTTTCTTAGAACATAAAACAAAATATGAAAAAATTAATAATGATAACTGGAGCCAAATCAGGATTTGGCAAAGAGACATTTTTAAGTCTCTATAATAATAGAGAGAATGTTTTTTTACTAATTGATTTAAAGTGAGAAAGCAAAAATCACTATGAATTAGATTTAAAAAGAATTGTCTATAAGGATGTAGATGTAACGAACAGAAAGTCATTTTCAAGTGCTATCACAGAGGCAGAGAAATACTTTAATACATATATTGAGGTGGCCATTAATAACGCGGGAATAATGCCTCTGTCTCTACTTAAAGATCAAGATTGAAACGAAATTGAACAAATAGTAGATATCAACATCAAGGGAGTAATCAATGGTTCTAAGCTAGTTCTAAATAACATGATAAAGAACAAAAAAGGAACGATTGTTAACATCTCATCATTAGCGGGATTAAGAACATTTACAACCGCTTCAATTTATTGTGCGACGAAGTTTGCAGTCATAGGATTTTCCGACACATTAAGAAGAGAGGTCGCTTCTTCAAATATTAGAGTTTCAACCATTTGTCCAGGAGCAGCTGAAACGAATCTCCTTTCCACTACTTCAAAAACAGATGTAAGAGAAGAATATGAAGATTGAAAAAAATCAATTGGTGGGGTTATGAGCGCCAAAGATGTATCAAATGCCATTTGTTATGTCGTTAATGCACCACAAGAGGTTAATGTTAGACAGATACAATTAGCAACAACGAATCAAGACGCCTAACGAATTAAAATTAAAATGAAAAAAACAATAAGAGATTTAGAAAATATAAAAAACAAAAAAGTCATTGTAAGAGTCGATTACAACGTTCCCATAGAAAACGGGAAGGTAAATGACGACAACAGATTAATCAAAACATTTGAAACAATCGATTTCCTATTAAAAAAAGAGACAAAAATTATTTTGCTTTCACATTTAGGAAGAGTAAATTCGGAGGAAGATAAATTAAAAAACTCTTTAGAGCCCGTCTTCAATCGTCTAAAAGAATTACGAAGTGATTGAAAAATTAAATTCATTGATGCGACATCGGGTAAAAAAGTTGAACAAGCAATCAAGGACTTAAAGAACGGAGAAATTTTACTTTTACAGAATACTAGATTTGAAGATATAGAAGGAAAAAAAGAGTCAAAAAATAATCCTGTCTTAGGAAAATATTGAGCGAAGTTGGGAGATATTTTCGTAAACGATGCTTTCGGAACAGCGCACAGAGCGCACGCTTCCAATGTAGGGATAGCGACTTACATCAGCGAGAACGCATTAGGATTTTTGATAGAGAAAGAAGTTAAGTATTTAGGAGAAGCTTTGGACAATCCTAGGAGACCATTCGTCGCTCTATTAGGTGGTGCAAAGGTATCAGATAAAATAGAAATTATTGAATCACTTACAAAAAAAGCAGATAAGGTTATTATCGGTACAGCAATGTGTAACACATTCAATCTTGCCAAGGGATACACAATAGGAAAGAGTCTAGCAGAGCCGCGCAAGGTTGATCTAGCGAAGAAACTACTTGAAGAAAATAGCGATAAATTATATATTGCTTCGGATTACTATTGTACAAGAGATTTCGATAATGATGCAGAAGTTAAGTATTTTGATAAAGATATCACCGAAAACTGATCAACAATGGACATCGGTCCAAAAACATTAGAGATGGTTAGAGAGAACTTAAAAGGAGCAAAAACAGTTATTTGAAACGGTCCCTTTGGTGTGACGGAATTTTCTAACTTCGCCAAAGGTTCTGAAGAAATCGCAAAAATATTAGTCAGTCTCGAAGACGCAACAACTATCATTGGTGGGGGAGATTCAGCGGCAATGGCGATTAGAATGGGCCTAGAAGACAAGTTGACTCACATATCAACAGGTGGAGGATCTTCAATGGAATTTTTAGAAGGTAAGATTTTACCGGGCATAGAGTGTATTGAAGACCTATAGAAACAAGGTAAATAATCCCTATAGAAGGGCTATTTATGTGCTATAATGATTTTAAATTTAATTAATGTATGATAAATAGTTTTTCTATTTATTAAAGGGATTAATACTAGACATGGAAATAAAAAGAATTAATATAAAAGAATTTAGAAATTTAAGAGACATCAAAATTGATGTTCCGTTTTTAAAAAAAGAAGGGAAGAAAAATTTAGCTGTAATTGGAAAAAACAATTCAGGAAAAACCAACTTACTACTAGCACTAGAATGAGCGAGTTCAATATTTGATAGAAGTTGAAAAGACGGAAATATTATGAATTTCGAAAATCCAACTAATGCAAATACAGAGATAGTTTATTCTAATTTCGAAAAGCACGAATTAGATGACTTAATATTTATTCTAAACAGCCTTCTAATAAGACGGAAAAAAAGAGACGACATAATTGGCGAAAATAGAGAATTATTGTTTGAATTAAAAAAACTAATTGAAGGAATAAATACAACTAAAAAAAGACAGAACCTAGAAATACAAATAAGCATGTATGCCAATCTGTCACAGACTAAAAGATTTAAGAAATCGATCAAATTCGAATTCAAAAACACTTTAATAAGTTTTGAAGATTATTCAGTTGTTAATAAATTATTAACGGTACTAAAAAGAAATAAGGGAGCTCACAAAATGACATTCCCTAAATGTATATTTATAAAATCTAAGGGCAAAGAGTTAAATAATTATCTTATAAATCAATTCATAATGTGAGCATATTATGAGCAAAAATACTATGGGTCAATCAATATAAAGATGGATAGTATTATGAAGTTGTGAGAGGAAAAACCATTTTTCCAATTTGAAAAACATCTTGCGAGTAGCAAAAACCTACCAGAAGAAAAACACTTCAATGATAGATTGTTTAATGAAATTCAATTAGTACTCGACGCTTTATCACGAAGAATATTTACTGGCAAATATAAAAATTACAAAATGTATCTTTCATTAAGATCTTGAGATAGAGACGAAGAATTTAAAATCCACCTATGAGAAAAAGCAAATAGTCCTTCTCACTTAATGTTTAGTGAAAATCCTTATCATAGTTTAGATTATGCAAGTGTCGGAATAAAGCACTACCTTCAATTACGAACTTTCATAATGAACAATGAATCAGCAAACATCACACTAATAGATGAGCCGGAAATATTTTTAGAAAATCAATTCCAAAAAGAGATTATTTCTGACTTAGAAAGAGTCATTAATGACTATAGTAATTTCTTTGTATTTACTTCAAATTCTCCCAACATATTATATGGGCCTAAAAATGCATTCATTGAAATAAAAGACGAGGACAACCACGAGACTATAAAACCAATATTATCTCTAAAAGATGTCGCACTCTTAAAAGATAATTCATTGAGCGTTGATGAAAAATATTTTAAAAAGATAATCGCCGATGAATTAACAAGTATTTCTAATGCAAGAAAAAAAAGACTCTTGAATTTTGTAGAAGAGGGCGAAGAGGATGATGATTTATTATTTTCACACCAAGCAAGAGAATTTCTCCAAATGACACTAATATTAGAAATGTTAATGAGAAAAAAAATGAGTAGAATTAGTGGGATAAATAAAGTCAACTCACTAGGTGCGTTGATTTTAAAATTAGATAAACACAGTACCACAATACTAGATCCTAAATTAAAGAAAACACTTGCGAAAATAAAAAGAGCTAGAAATGAAGCGGTTCATAAAACTGTGGCTAGAAAAATTATTTGACCAACAAACAAAGAAATAGTTGATGCGTATTTAATGATCGCCGCTCTAAAAGTAAAAGCCTAAATTTTTATACCAAAAATGAGAAAAAAAATAATTATAGGAAACTGAAAAATGAATAAAGACCCCCGAGAGGGAGAAGATTTTATTGATTCATTTATTAAAGAAATAAAAACATTAAATGAAAAAGTGAATGTGGACTTTGCAATAGCGCCCACGTACTTAGGAATTTCATCATTTAAAAATAAAAGTTTTAATATTCCACTAGCAGCACAAAATTATTCTGAATATGATGACGGTTCATATACAGGAGAAGTGTCAGCGACGATGTTAAAAAACAGCGAAGTCAAATACGGAATAGTAGGACATAGCGAAAGAAGAAAATTTTTTAAAGAAACCAACCAAACTATTAACAAGAAAATTAAAAAGGGAATAGAGATTGGATTGATACCAGTTTTTGCATTCGGTGAATCATTAACCGAATATGAAAGTGGCAAGACAATAGAAGTAATCACGAAGCAGATTAAAGAAGGTCTAGAAGGAATTGCGCTAACAAATGGAAACATGATAATTCTTGCCTATGAGCCAATATGAGCGATTGGGACAGGAAAACAAGCCACAACAAATCAAGCGCAAGAAGTTTGTAAAAAAATAAGAGAAATAATAAACACTTTATATGGTGGAAAAATTGCAAAAGAAGTAAGGATTCAATACGGCGGATCAGTTTCGCCAGAGACAATTAAAGATCTTCTTTCTCAACCAGACATTGACGGAGCTTTAGTAGGAGGAGCAAGTTTAGAACCTCATTCCTTTATCCAATTAATCACATCAATCTAATAATATTTTGAAACCACTAAAGTGGTTTTTTAATATAAAAAATTAAATCTTATACTAATAAAAAATATAATTAAAATATATGAACAAAATTAAACCAATAGCCCTATTAATATTAGACGGACAAGGATTCGCACCAGAAGGAAAAGGAAATGCCGTCACGCTTTCTGATACATCAAACTTAGATCATTGAAGAGAAAAATATCCCACAATTCTCATTAATGCATCAGGAGAAGAAGTAGGACTACCAGCAGGACAGATGGGAAACTCAGAAGTAGGTCATCTTAATATTGGCGCAGGAAGAATTGTTAGACAATCTCTTTCGCTAATTAACAATGAAATTAAGGAAAACAAACTTAAGGATAATGTCACTCTTCAGCGAGCAATAAGCCATGCAAAAAAAGCAGGGACAAAAGTAAACTTGTTTGCGCTAACTAGCGATGGAGGAGTCCATTCATCATTAGAACACATAATTGAATTAAGCAAAATCATTAAGAAAGAAAATGTTGAAGTGGTATTACATGCATTTCTAGATGGGAGAGATACCGCTCCAAAATCTGCTAAAAAATATTTGAAAGTGGTAATTGAAAATAACATAAAAATAGGCTCAATATCAGGAAGATATTATTCAATGGATAGAGACAAAAGATGAGAGAGAACAGATTGAGCATATCAATCATTAACTAACCCAAGTTTTAAAAATAAATTTACTGATCCGTTAAAATATGTTGATAGCGAATATGAGGAGGGAAGATGAGATGAGTTCATTTATCCAGCATCTAATGGTTTAGAAAATCTATCGGTAGAAGAGAACGATGTAATATTATTCGCAAACTTTAGACCTGATAGAGCAAGACAACTAACCCACATGTTTATCGGTTCAAAAAAAGAAGAAACAAGTTATGAATTTCATCCTAAAAATAAACTCAAAAAAATATTTTTTGTTTCTTTAATGAAATATCCAGGATTAAAAACAGAAGTAATGTTTCCCCCAGTGATAATGAATAATCTTATCGGAGAGGTAATTTCTAATAATGGATTAAATCAAATAAGAGCTGCAGAAACTGAAAAATACCCTCACGTCACATTCTTTATGGATGGCGGGAGAGAACTGAAATTAAAAGGAGAAAAAAGAATTCTTATTCATTCTCCTAAGGTTCCAACTTATGATTTACAACCAGAAATGTCATGTAAGGAATTAACAGATGAAATTATCAAACAATTAGATAACGTTGAAGCATTAATAATTAATTTCGCACAACCAGACATGGTTGGTCACACAGGCGTAATACCAGCAGTTATTAAAGCGGTAGAAACCGGAGATAAAATGGCGAAAAGACTTTATGATGAAATAGTTATTAAAAGAGGCGGAATAATGATGATCACAGCAGACCACGGTAACTCGGAAGAAATGTTAGATAAAGAGGATAACATTGTAACTAAGCATACAACAAACCCTGTTTACTTGAATATTACAAGCAATGACATAGAGTTCAAAAAAGAGTATATAAATACGACAAAAGGAAAATTATCTGATTTAGCGCCGACAATGTTAACTTTATTAGGATTAGAAGTCCCAAAAGAAATGACAGGGCACATTCTAATTGATAAAAAATAATATTTGATATAATTAAAGCAATTTTTAAGGAGAAAAAATGTCAAAAATAAGTAAAATTTTCGCACGACAAGTGATTGATTCAAGAGGGAATCCAACCATAGAGGTTGACGTGCACACAAAAAAGGGGAATATCGGAAGATCGATCGTTCCTAGTGGAGCATCTACTGGAACAAGAGAAGCTCTTGAGTTAAGAGATAACATCAAAAACAAATGAATGGGTAAATCTGTACATACAGCGGTCAAAAACGTTAATGAAAAAATTACACCCAAATTAATCGGAATGGAAGTTACATCTCAAAAAGAGATTGATCACCTAATGATAAAAATTGATGGGACAGAGAACAAAGAAGTTCTAGGAGCAAATGCAATTCTAGGAGTCTCAATGTCTGTTTCGAAAGCAGCGGCCAAAGATGAAGGAATTCCTCTATGAAAGTACTTTAACAAGTTATCAAATAATAGTAAAACATCACTACCGATGCCTATGTTAAATGTTTTAAACGGAGGAGAACACGCTGATAATAATGTTGATTTCCAAGAGTATATGTTATTTCCATTAGGAGCACCAAGTTTCTCAGAAGCTTTAAGATGATCTTCGGAAATATTTCACACATTAGCTAAAATTCTTTCGAAAGATGGATTAGCAACAGGTAAGGGAGACGAAGGTGGATTCGCTCCTGATATGAAAAGTAACAGAGAACCTCTAGAATATATCGTAAGAGCTATCACTGAAGCCGGTTACAAACCAGGTCATGATGTATACATCGCTTTAGACCCAGCTAGTTCAGAGTTTTATAACATTGACAAAAAGACATACGACCTTAAAGGCGAAAAACGAAGTTTAACTTCTGAACAAATGGTCTCATACTATGAAGAACTTGTAAGAGATTTTCCAATCGTATCTATCGAAGACGGAATGGCAGAACAAGACTGAGATGGTTTTAAATTAATGACAGAAGTTATGGGAAATAAAATACAAATTGTTGGCGACGATTTATTTGTAACTAATACAAAAATTCTTCAAAAGGGAATCGATAGAAAAATCGCAAATTCAATTTTAATTAAAGTTAATCAAATAGGAACTATTACAGAGACAATCGAAGCCATAGAATTAGCGCAGGCAAGTGGATATACCGCAGTCACATCACATCGTTCAGGGGAAAGTGAAGATTATACAATCGCTGACCTCGCAGTCGGTTTAAATACAAAACAAATTAAAACTGGTTCAATGTCAAGATCAGAGAGAATAGCAAAATATAATCAGCTTCTTAGAATTTCTGAGGAAATGAATGTGTTTAACGGAAAAGAATCTTTAAATATAAAAATTAAGTAAAATAAAAAAGTGTTTATCACTTTTTTTATTTATTAAATAACAAGCAAATGAACAAAAAAGAAATTAAACGTATCGGAATATTAACATCAGGAGGAGACGCTCCCGGAATGAACAGTGCAATTAGATCCATTGTTAAGTCCTCGATTGCTCAAGGCTTAACACCGTATTTTATTTACGAAGGATATAAGGGCCTTGTTGAAGGAAATATCAGACCTGCCAAAAAAGCAGATGTGAAGTGAATTGAAAAAATGGGAGGGACGATACTTTACTCCGCTAGATATCCCGAGTTTAAAAAAGAAGAAGTCAGATTAAAAGCGGTCAAAAACTTAAAGAAACATAATATTGACGCCCTAATAACAATTGGAGGAGACGGTACCTATCAAGGAGCGGCGGCTCTAAGTAAAATGGGAATCAATACAATCGCGCTTCCAGGGACGATTGATAATGACATTCCATTAACCCAATATACTATTGGTTATCAAACAGCTCTAGTTACAATTGTTGAAGCGGTTGAAAAAATTCGTTCAACTCAAGAGTCTCACAATAGAGTTTCTGTAATTGAGGTTATGGGAAGAAATTGTGGTGACCTAGCAATTAATGCAGCGATCGCTGCAAGTGTAGAAGTTCTTTCTACGCCAGAAAATAAATTATCTGAAAAGCAGATAATAGAAGAAATAAAATACGCTAAGGCTCAAGGTGATCGTTCAGTTCTTGTTCTTGTAACAGAATTAATTTATGACGTAAAAAAACTATCTACTTTAATCGAAAAAGAAACTAAATTCGAAACAAGGTCAACAGTCTTAGGACATATTCAAAGAGGCGGAAATCCTGATGTGAGCGATAGAATATTAGCATCATTAATGGGAACATTTGCTATTCAAGAGTTAATATCTGGAAAAACCTCTGTTGCAGTGGGATTAATTGATGGCGCCCTACAATCAAAAGACATCAACGAAATTGTAAATCAAGAAAGAAAATCTAATAAATGATTGTACGAACAATATAATTTAATTAAATAAAAAAAGGAAACATAATGAATTTTAAAAATCAAGATATTAATCAAATAAAACTAATGGCAACAATAGGACCGTCATTAGATAGTTATGCAAAACTAAAAAAAGCTGTTCAGGCTGGCATAACAACGGTAAGACTAAACACCTCTCACGGAACAACCGAAGAACATGGAGTAAGAATTGACATGGTCAAAAAACTAAGAAAAGAGTTAGACTTGCCAATAACTATCGCCCTAGATACAAAGGGTCCAGAAATTAGGGTTCACAAAATCAAAAATGACAAAATGACCATCAAAATCGGAGAACTTATTAATATTTATTATGAGAAAGAAATTCTTGGTGAGAGAGGTAAGTTTTCAGTAACTTATACTAAGTTAGGAAACTCTGTTATAAAAGGTCAATTAATAATGATTGACGATGGGAAAATTTCTCTAGATGTTCAAGAAATTCACAAAGACAAAGGTTACATAGTCGTTAAGTCACTTAACAATCATTACATAAGAACTAAAAAAGCCGTAAATATTCCAGGCGCAGATCTTGAGCTACCATTTTTATCAGATATAGATAAAAACTTTATTAAATGAGGTATCGGTGCAGGAATAAATATTATCTCTGCTTCGTTTGTTAGAGACGTAAAAGACGTTATAACTCTTAGAAATTTTATTAATGAAAATGGTGGAGAAAATGTAAAAATAATGTCTAAAATAGAATCATTAAAAGCATTAAAAAACATTAATCAAATTATTATGAACTCTGATTCAATAATGTTAGCGAGAGGAGATCTAGGTGTTGAAATTCCATTTTATCAGGTTCCGTTTTATGAAAAGTTAATTATTGAAAAATGTCGAGCTTGAGGAAAACCTATCGTCATAGCGACTCAAATGCTAGACTCAATGATTGAAAATCCTCGACCTACGAGAGCGGAGGTTACCGACGTATACTTTGCCGGAATAAGTGGAACAGACTCAACAATGCTCTCTGGTGAATCCGCAGGGGGTCAATTCCCTATCATCTCTATTGAAACAATGGTACAAATCAATAAGGAAGCACAAGGAAACTTTAACTACACTGACGCATTCAATTCAGGATACGCAACGACAATGTCTGTAAACGCAGAATCAGCATATTTAATAGCTAAACAAGTTCTTTCATCAGATGTCAAGTATATACTTGCATTCTCAGAAAAAGGAAGATTAGTATCAGCTCTTTCAATTTTTAGACCTAGAGCGCGTATAGTAGGTTTAATAAAAGATAAAAAATTAATTAACGATTATGGTTACTACTACGCTGTATATGCCCATCACCAAGAGGATCACTCTATTTTTAATAACGATTCTGAAATTATTAAACTTGCCAAAAAGTTAGGAATTAAAAACGGAGCTAAAGTTGTAGTCGCAAACAAAAGCGATTTCAGAGTTCTAAGAATTAGCTAGATCGTCATGAACCAAAACATTGTTAAGGTAAAAATTAAAAAAGAAGATATTTCTAAGAATAAAATTCTTACTCCGATAATAATTTGAAAATCATTAAGGAAAAAAGACACACCTATTCTAGTAAGAAGTAATGAAAAAAATCTTAAAGGTAATGAAAAAATATCAAAGCCTCTGGATTTAGAATATTTCCTAGATGAAAATGACGATAACGTATTTTCCCACATCAATGAAATAACGAGTGTCGAGCTAGTAAGCTTTCTCAAGGATGAAGGAATATTAAAAAAGATATACAAAACAAAAATTGACGAAGACGGATTCTCAATATCGTTTTCTATTAAGAAAAATTTTTCATCAAAACAGTTACCTCTCTTAGAGGGAAAATTTAAAAAAAGATTATCAAAATCATCTGTTGAATCAATTCCATCAGTGAATAAAATAAGATTTGTAAGCCTACAAGGTTTTGGCGGAGCCGAAAACGAAGAAGGCGATGAAAAATTAGGTTTAATTTTTGGATTTTCTTCAACCTCAAAAACTCAATTCGAAAACAAAAATAAAGAGATAAACGAAAGAAGAGAAAGAGATCATAGAAAAATCGGAAAAGAGTTAGAGCTTTTTTTCATTGATAAAATTATTGGGAAAGGTCTTCCAATATGACTTCCGAACGGATTAATTCTTAAAGATATAATAAAAAAATTTGTAGTCCAACAAGAAACTAAATATGGCTTCGAAAGTGTCGAGACACCACTTTTAGGTTCTGAAAAACTTTATCAAACTTCTGGTCATTTAGATCATTATGAAAATACTATGTTTCCTAAGATGAAGATAGAAAAAAACGAAAACTTTTACCTTCGTCCAATGGCATGTCCACACCACATAGCAATTTATAAACACTTCCCACATTCATATAAAGACCTCCCTATAAGATTATCTGAACAGGTAAAAATGTTTAGATACGAACCTAGTGGCGCGCTAATAGGGCTTGAGCGTGTAAGAGCGATGGAATTAACAGATAGTCACGCATTTATAAGAGAGGATCAATTGGAGGAGGAGATAAGAGTAGCCTTTGATATTGTTTCATCTTCTTTGAAAAAATTTAATATCGAGATAGATTACATAGAATTAGCACTACACGATCCCAATGACAGAGAAAAATATCATGGAGAAATTAAACTATGAAAAAAATCGGAACAGACTCTAAGAAATTTTCTAGACAAAAGTAAAATTAAATATATCGAAAAAAAAGGAGAAGCTGCTTTTTATGGACCTAAAATAGATGTTCAAATAAAAACAGCCTTAGGACATAATATCACTGTCTCAACAGTTCAATTAGATTTCTTACTACCTGAAAGATTTGACCTAGTTTATAAGGACGCGCAAAATAAAGAACAGAGGCCAATAATGATCCATAGAGGTTTAATAGGAACCTACGAAAGATTCATCTCAATTTTATTAGAACAAACCAAAGGAGATCTTCCTTTCTGACTTACTCCAGTGCAGACAGTCATTTTCTCTATTAGTGAAAAAAATGACAAATACGCAAAAAGAATAAAAGACATGTTAGTAGATCAAAATATCCGTGCAAAAATCGATTCCTCAAATGAAAGATTATCATACAAGATTAGAAGAGCACAAATTAAAAAAATCAAAACACAAATAATTATCGGCGATGAAGAAGTTAAAAGCAAGACGGTCTCTTTAAGATTTTATGGAGAAAAAGAAAACCAAATAATTAAAGAAAAAAAATTAGGAGAATTTTTTAAGAAATTAGAAGAATAACTAGAACATAATTCCATGAATATATTTCAAAACTCAAAATACATATTAACAACAAACAAACTTTCAGAAATGCCTCAAGATGACATCCCGGAAATTGTTATTGTAGGGAAGTCAAATGTGGGAAAATCCACTTTGATTAATGTTTTATTATTGAGGAAGCAAATAGCAAAGACATCATCTAAGCCAGGAAAAACAAAAGCGATTAGTTTCTTTTCTTTGGATGAAAAAATTAGATTGGTTGACATTCCAGGATATGGGTACGCAAATGTCTCTAAAAGTCAGTATGCAGAGTTTGGCAGAATGGTAGATGACTTTTTCACAAATAGACAAAACATTGTCAAAGCAATCTTACTTTTGGATATAAGAAGAGGGATAACCGAACACGATGAAATAATGATAAATTATTTTGTGGAACTAGGAATTCCTTTCGTGATCATCGGGACAAAAAAAGATAAAGCCAACCAAAGCGAAAGAGCAAAGTTTAACGAAGAGATAAATGAGAAATTACAAATCAATATCATTAACTACTCTTCAGTGACCAAAGCAGGGATAGAAGAAATTAAAGACATTTTTCTTGATTATTAAAAAAAAATAACATCGTTAAGATGTTATTTTAGTTTATTTAGTATTTCTTGAGAGATAAACACTTTTTGCTTTACTCCCTTGATTGTGATTTCCGCGATTTGTAAATTAGAATCGCCCAATCTTTTTTTATTTTTGAGTGTTCTAAGAGCTTTGGCAGATAGCCTAGTTCTAATCACGCTGCCATTGTAAAAAATCTTAACGCTCTGAAGATTGACGTTTCATTTTCTTCGTGTAGCGTTAAGCGCTTTTGATCTTGAATTCCCCGATTGAGGGCCTTTATTTATTGCGATATCTTTTTTTGACATGTGTTAACTTTCTATTACTATTTTTTATTATATAAAAAAACAATAACTAATATTAAATTATTATTAATTGTATAATTATAAAGGTATTTATGAAAAGAGTTGAAAACCAACTATTAATTGAAAATATTAAAACAATTATTGAAAAAGACAAGCATATCTCTGGATTATTTAATCTAGTGAATAGCGACGTTTTTAATTCAATCCGTCTTAAAAAAGATGAATGATCAAAAGGTATAGTAGTAGACTTTGTTTCAAGCAAAAAATTTAATCTGACACTTAATGTGGAATTAAAAATCGAATCAAGTGCTCCAATAACTTTACAAATTCTCAAAGACAAAATCAATGAATGATTAAAAAACAATCAAAGCAACTTAGTATTAAATGACTTATATTTTAACGTCTTAGATACAAACGAAGGAAAAAAATAATGTCACTAACATCACACAGAACTTTTATACTAGATATTCTAGAATCGGCAGTAGCCAATGTACAAAAAAATAAGGATATCATAAATGAATTAAATGTTTTCCCAGTTCCCGATGGAGATACTGGATCAAACATGCTTTCTACACTTATATCTGCATGGAATAATATAGATAGCGAATTAAAAACAGATGTGGAAATAATGAAAGCCTTCTCCCAAGGCGCTTTGCTTGGAGCCAGAGGAAATTCAGGAGTCATTATCTCACAAATTATTAAGGGCATATCTGTAGGTATTGAAAAGACAAGTAGATTTAGTTTTAATGTAGGAGACATAAAAATAATCCTAGAGGAGGCAAAGACATTTGCCTACACAGCCGTACAAAGCCCTGTAGAGGGGACCATCCTAACAGTCGTTCGCGAATTATCAGAGAAATTTAATCCTAAAAAAACTGACAAATTTGATGTAGCAATCAAAGAATTAGTAAATATAGCCCAAGTATCTACAGATAACACTCCTAATTTATTACCGATATTAAAAGAGGCTAATGTGGTTGACTCAGGAGCATATGGTTTATTAAAATTCCTAGAGGGAATTGTTATGGGAGCAGCGGGAATTGGTTTAAAAATAAAAATCAATACCGAAGAAGAAAAAACAGAAGTAATTACAAAGGCCGATCCTAATAACAATATCGGTTATTGTACGGAATTTCTTCTAACTTTAAAGAATCCTAAAAAATTTAACTTAGATGAATTTAAAAAGAAATTAGAGTTATTGGGAGATTCCATAGTGGCCATAGTTGATGAAGATACATTAAAGGTGCATGTTCACTCAAAAACTCCAGGGAAAATATTCTCATTGGCACACCCTTATGGTGAATTTTCGATGATAAAAGCTGATAACATGACCACACAAACAGTGAACCAAGGTCATAAGGTCCATAATAATAGTTTTGAGATCTATGAAAAAGAAGATAATATTAACAATTTAGCCATAATAGCAGTTGCAAACGGACCCGGACTTAGAAAAATATATTCCGAACACGGAGCGACATACATTGTAGGGGGAGGACAGACAATGAATCCTTCAGTTAATGATTTCAAAAAACTAATTGACTCAATTTCGAATAAAAATATATTGATTTTACCCAATAATTCAAATATTGTTTTAACAGCTGAAGCGGTTAAAAAATCATATGAAAAAACAGATAGAAAGATACATGTCCTGCCTACAAAATCACTTCAACAAGGACTTGTAGCGTTATACAATATTAACCAAGAGATGAGCGATTTCCAAAATTACAAAGATGATATTCATCAAATCACTTCAACTTTAAGAGAAGGTCATATTACTACATCGATAAGAGACACAAAAATGAACAACGTTAATGTCAAAAAAGGAGATTTTATTTCATTAATGAATAGTAAAATTATTAATTCTAGCAAGTCGCTAAAAGACGCAGTTATTGACTTAGTTATTGAAATCGATAAATCAAATCCAGAAATAATTACCATTATCTATAATAGAGAGATTAACAATGAATTTATTGATGCGGTTACAAAACACTTTAAGAAGATTAAAAAAGATTTTGTCATAGAATTTATTTATGGCGGGCAGGGAGTATATCCCGCATTAATATTTGGAGAAAATTAATATGAAAAAACTTATAGGAATCGACTTAGTAGGAGGAGATAGAGGATATGTAGAGTCACTTCCGGCTGTGATTAACTTTCTCAATAACAATCCTGATTGAAAAATAAAAGCATATGTTACAAATGATTTCCCTCCGACTAAAACACATCAAAATCTAATTATCGAAAAGTGTAAAGATAAAATAAGTCAAGATGATAAACCAATAGAAATAATTAGAAAAAAAAAGACATCTACATTAGGTAAAGGACTGACAGATTTAATTTCTAATGAAACGGACGCTTTAGTATCAGCGGCTAATTCGGGAGCGCTAGTGACGGGATCTTATTTAATTTCGGGAACAATTACCAGAGATGTCAAACCGGTATTCGCACCAATTTTTACATTATCAAATGGTAGAAATAAGATTCTACTTGACGCTGGAGCAAATTTAGATTTTAACTCAGATACTCTAGTTCAGTACGCTAAAATGGGAAAAAGCTTCATAAATATTTTAGACGGAATATCTCCAAAAGTAGCGTTATTAAACATTGGTTCAGAGCAAGGGAAGGGATCGGCATTACTTAGAGAAACTTTTGTTAAATTAACTGCGGATAAAGAAATAAATTTTATCGGTAATTTAGAGCCCAATAAAATTTTTAAGACAAAAGCAGATGTAATTGTATCAGATCCCATAAGTGGAAATGTTTTAATAAAATCTTATGAAGGAGCTTTTGAATTAATGATTGAAGCGATTAAAAAATCTAGAAACAATTTCGCACACACTTTAGGTTTTATCTTAATAAAGAAATCTTTAAAACAAGAACTAGCAGAAGCCACTCAACAAGAAAACGCAGGAGGAAGTATTATACTCGGTCTCAATCACCTCGTATTGAAGGTCCACGGAAATGCTAAGGAACGAGAATTTTATAATACTTTAAATCGTGCAAAAAATTTAATTGAAAGAGACTTTATTAATAGATTTAAAGAAAATTGAGAGAAATAAGATAATTGCATGGAAGTAAATATTAGCGAACTTTTAGATAACTTAAAAATCAATTACAAAAAAACAGACGTATACGTAACTGCTTTGACACACACCTCTTTTATTCATGAGCAAAAAAATAAAGATGAAGAATCTTATCAAAGGTTAGAATTTTTAGGAGATTCAATTTTAAGCTTTGTCGTGACCAATTTTTTATATAGAAATAATCCAAACTATGACGAGGGAAAAATGACATTAATTCGTTCACACATTATTAACAAAGATAATTTGGCAATCGTCGGAAAAAAAATAGGTTTAATTAAATACTTACGTTTAGGAAAAGGAGAAAAATCAAACGAAATAAGTGATTCGATTTATGCAGATGCGATTGAATCATTAATTGCCGCTATATTTTTAGACGCAGGTCTAGCCCAAGTTACTCAATTTATCGAAGATGACGTTTGTTATGACTACAATAATAAGGCGTTGACAAACCTAAAAGATCACAAAACTAGACTGCAAGAATTTTTACAAGCCGATAAGGGAAAATCAATAAAGTATGAATTAGTCGAAAAAATAAATAAAAATGGAGTTATCAGTTTTTACGTTGACGCAATGTTTGAAGGAAGCGTGCTAGGAAAAGGAAGCGGACAAAGCAAAAAGAAAGCAGAGCTTAACGCTGCGGAGGAAGCCTATAAAAAATTAATAAGGTAAAATTATATTAATATGCCCTTTTTAACAAAAATAGAATGTAAAGGATTTAAATCATTCGCTCACCCCACGAGTGTGCAATTTAGTGATGGGCTGATCGTTATTGTCGGTCCAAATGGAAGTGGTAAATCAAATATAAACGACGCCGTAAAATGAGTTTTGGGAGAAACTAAAAGAAAAACATTAAGAGCAAAAAATTCCAAAGATATAATATTTGCCGGTAATGAAAGCGAACCTCCAGCAGATGTAGCTGAAGTAACATTAGTCTTCAATAATGAAGATAGAGTTCTAGACATAGATTATTCAGTTCTTGAAATTACAAGAAGAGCATACCGTAACGAAGATTTTAATGAGTACTTCATTAATAAAACGAAGGTAAGAAGAAAAGACATAAAAAATCTCTTTCTTGGAACAGGACTAGGAAATACTGATTTATCAATTATTTCACAGGGAGCTATTAGTAAAATAGCAGAAGCTAATCCTAAGGAATTGAGAGAACTATTGAACGAAGCGGCTGGCGTGAGTAGATATCAAATGCAAAAAATGGAGTCGGTGAAAAAATTAGATTCCACTCATCAAGATCTGCAGTTATTCGAAGTGAAATTAAGCGAATTAGAAAAGCAAGTAAAACCACTCAAAAAAAGTGCTGAAAGAGCAATTAGACATACACAACTTAAAGAAAAGTTATCTAAAATAGAGTTGCCCATAATTCAAAAATTACTAGGGAAGGGAATTAATAGAAAAGAAGAATTAAAAAAACTTCTTATAGATCTAGAAGTATCAATAAGAGATTTAAATTTAAAAATCGAAGACGATAATTCTAGTAGAAAAATAGTTCAAGAGCAAATAATAAACATTGATGAAAAAAACTATGACGTTCAAAAACAACTTGCCACATTAATTGAGAAAAAACAAAAAACAGAAATAAAGAGTGATTCAAATTTAGAAAAAGAGATCAACGAAATCAACCATACATTGATTGAGCTAAAAGAAATTAGAGAAGTAGCCAACAACGAAGAAGAGGACCTCAACGTTCAAATAAACGATAAATCTGAGGAACTAAATAGAGTTATTGGAGAACGAAATCAACAGAGTGAATATTTAGTAAAAATAAGTGAAAGACTAAAGTTTTTCAACCTAACGGCGGGTGGTCGTTCTAATAGAGCCGTTGATACAATAATTGAGAATAAAAACATTTTTAATACAATTTACGGAACAGTGGGCGAACTAGTAAACTACTCTAGAGAATATGAAAAAGCAATAGTAGCTGCAATAGGTAACAAATTTCATCACATAGCGGTCAACAATGAAGAGACCATAAAGGAAGCAATAAGTTTTTTAAAGAAAAATAAATTAGGACAAGCTACTTTTTTACCGATAGAAAAAGTGAAAGAAAAATATATTCTAGAAGAATATATTTCTTCTCTACGTAAAATATCTGGCTTTATAGAGACAATGGACATATTAATAAAAGGAGATAAAAAATTTCATAGACTTATAAAATCAATATCAGGAAATATTTTAGTTTTCAAAGATATTAATTACGCACTAAAAGGAGCTCGAATTACGGGTTATAAATTTACTATTGTCACCTTAGAGGGAGATATTATTTTCCCCGGATTCGCTGTCAAGGGAGGATATATTTCTAGTTCCAGAGGATCTCAAGAGTCTGAAAGATTATTGAATGCGAAAGAGATAACAAACGACAAATTAGAAAAGCTAAATAAACAACGCAATGACATAGCCTCGCATATTGAAGCAACTAGAAATAGTTTTAAATTAAAGCAATCAGAAGTGATAAGAGCTGATGAAAGAATTAAAAATAAAAATGAAAACTTGAGTATATTATTGGCCAATTTTGAAGAAAAATTTGGAAAGTCATTTGTTTTCAAGGAAGGCGATTTTAAAACTCAGAAAAATTTAAGTGTCGAACAATTAAAAAATCTAGCGGATAAATTCCATGAGGAGAAGAAACAACTATTTGATGATAATCAAAAATTAGAAAATAGAATTTTAGACGCAAACGAACTATGAAAAAATCAAATTAAACAACAAAAAGATTTTGAAATAGAATTTGATCAATTAAGAAAATTAATAAATGACAACATTAACGTTTTAAATGTTGACTATAAAATGACATGAGAATACTTAAGCGAATTAAAAATAGATAAACTTTCAATCTCTTTAGAAGAAGCCGATATTAAAAGATCAAAATATAGAAGGGAACTAGAAGATATTGGCTATGTTGATATTGATGCGATTGAGAAATATGAGACTCTTAATAGGGATTATGAATCATTAAAAGAAAATACAAACGATTTAAAAGAATCAAGGGAAAAGCTACTATCAACCATCTCTTCACTAGACGAGAAAATGAGAGAAAAATTCTTAATAGTTTTTAAACAAATAAATGCTGAATTAGAGAATACTTTCTCCCAATTATTCAAGGGTGGAAAAGCAGAACTAGTTTTTGAAAATCCAGAAGACATTTTACTCTCTGGAATAGAGATAATTGCAAAAGCCCCAGGAAAAGTAGTCAAAAATCTAGCACTCTTTTCAGGAGGAGAAAAATCACTGATTTCCCTTTCTTTAATATTTGCGATCAATCTAGTTAGAAATCTTCCACTCTTGCTACTTGATGAGGTAGAGGCAGCTCTTGATGAGGCCAATGTTGAGAGGTTCGCAAATTTTGCTAAAAATTTAAACCACACAACGCAACTAATTATTGTTACGCATAGGCCAGGAACAATGGAGAAAGCAGACATTCTTTATGGCGTTACAATGCAAACAAAAGGAATAACAAGTATAGTGTCCGTCAAATTAAACGAAGCAAAGGAATTTGCAGAGTAGGTGAAATAAAATGGGATTATTTAAAAAAATTAAACAAAGAATCAAGAGAACCCCAAAGGATGATATTTTAGAAACGATAAAAGAAGCTAGAAAAGACTCCTCGATAGAAAAGTACGACAAGGGATTAAAAAAATCTAGAGTATCATTCATTAGCAAAGTAAAAAACCTTTTTGTTAAGTATAGTGAAATTAATGATGACTTCTTCAACGATTTAGCTGAAATTCTAATAATGGCAGATGTCGGCGCTGACCAAACTCATAAATTAATTAAAGATTTAAAAAAATATATTCAAAAAAAGAAGATTACTAACATCGATGATATGAAGGAATTAATTTTTTCTTTCCTTTTTGAAAGATATATCGATAACGACAACGGAGTAGAAAAACTAAATCTTAACCCAGAAAATTTAAATGTAATTATTGTAATGGGAGTTAATGGTGTGGGAAAAACAACAACCATTGGAAAATTAGTGCATTACTTAAAACGAAGAGATTTTAGAATAACGTTAGGAGCCGGCGACACATTCAGAGCAGGCGCTGTAGAACAATTAAAAATTTGAGCGCAAAGAAACGACGTCGACATTGTATCTCCCAAAAAAGAAGGACAAGATCCGTCAAGCATTGTCTACGAGTCCATCGCTTCCGCAAATGACAAAAATCATAATGTTGTTATCATAGACACGGCTGGAAGATTACAAAATAAAAAAAATCTCATGATGGAATTGGAAAAAATGAATAAAGTTATTGCAAAAACAACGGGTGAAAAAGCGAGTGAAACTTTGTTAATCCTAGACGCCACAACAGGTCAAAATGGCATCGAACAAGCAAATGCTTTTAACGAAGTGGCGGAACTAACGGGTTTAATTTTAACCAAGATGGATTCTTCTTCAAAAGGAGGAATAATTTTAGCGATTAAAGATAACTTTAATGTTCCCGTGAAATTTATAGGGATAGGCGAGCAAATCGATGATTTAGAAGAGTTTGATATTTCTAAATATCTACATAGTTTACTGAAAGACTTTATTGATGAAGAAGAGGACATATAAGATATTTCATATTAGTGAAAATAAATATTTAAATAAATGCTAAAAATTAAAAACGTCACAGAAAACAAAAACAAAGTTCCTTTTAAAATCTTTTATGAAAAAGATGGAGAAAAGATAAATTTTTGGTGGTGAAATTTTTTACAATTTTTAGGAAGTTTCTTAATTATTGGAATTTTAATACTACCATCAACTCTTGTTGAGGGACCTAATGGACATAGTACGGGATTATTGTATTGGATAGATCAAATAACTTTTCTAGCAGCTTTTTGGCTGGCGTTGTGAGGTTGATTAATACCTTATTGTTTTTCAAAATTCGGTGTTTACATAAGCCCTATCACAATGGTTAAAAGAAAATCTATTAAAGACATAGACGACAAAGAGTTTTATTCCGGATTTGCTTTCCAATTTATTGGAGGAATCGCTGTTTGTTTTATGATGTTTGGTATTGCGACAGGGTTAGAGACATTCTCCCCAGCTATAACAGATTTCGGAATGTATAATGCAGAATTTCAAGGGCCAATAAACGGGACAATGGAGATTGATTATAGTGATAAATTATGATTTTATCTTATGGGAGCGACAGTTTCACTAGGAATGATATTCATGATTTACATGGGAAATATGTTCTTCACTAAAAAAATAGATAATGAAAAATTATTATTTCTTGTTGAATTAGTTTACTCCTTTGTTTTAATTTGATGTGCATATCTAGTGAACGCAAATACGATTAATATATTCCGAGTCATCTGTCCAGCGATTGTTTCATTAATAGTGGGCGGATCACCAGAGGTAGTTTGAAGTTTCACAATTGCTATCGCAATAATGGGCGGGCTATTTATCCTACACGATTATTTATCAAGACACCAAAGTCAAATCACAAGAAAATATGATATTGACTATATTGAAATTTAGATTTTAATATCTAATAATTTTCTTTTTGTCTGAAATAATTTACTCTATTTTTTCTAGAATATGATTTATTTAAATCATCCATATTAAAATTTAAAACTAATCCAATTCTTAATACAGAACTAAAAAGAAGAAAATAATTCATCGTAGTTGAGTCTAAATATAAATTAGTCGCTTTATGAATAGCGTCATTAATGACATCGTCGATGCTCATCTTTATTTCGTCTTTCATTTCAATGATAAAATTATCTCGTCCAAGAGTATTTCCTATACTTACTAAAAAGTGAATACAATCAATATATTCATCAATAATGATTTCCTTGTCGCTCTTTCCTTTATTGGATCAGAATTTAAATTCTCTAATCTCGTTATTAGTTTCGGCTAATTCAACAATTAATGCCATTATCCTAGGCTTAAGAGTGTCTTCCTCTTCAAGCCCTTTTTGGTCTCTTATATATTCATCCAATTTTTTTTGTTCAATTGAAATCTCGTTTAGATCGTATCTCATAATTTTAATTATACTTTATTAAGTGTTTTAAACAAGAAACATCACAACTCCAGCAATATATCTAAAAGGCACAATAGTATTATAAAAAAGAAAAAAATTACTTTTTTTGCTAGAATTTATAGTAATTGAAAAAAGAACAAAATAAACGCTATTATAGTGGTAAAATATTATTACTAAATAAATAGAACAGAAAGAGAGAATTACTACATGCCTACAATAAATCAACTTGTGAGAAATGGAAGATCTAAAAAGATTAAAAAATCCAAAACTCCCGCATTACAAAAAAGAAAAAACATATTAAAAAATAAAGAATACAACGCTTCGTCACCTCAGATGAGAGGAGTGGCAATCAGAGTTGCTACAATGACGCCTAAGAAGCCCAATTCAGCTTTACGAAAATATGCGAGAGTTAGACTAACCAATGGGATGGAAGTCAACGCTTACATACCGGGAGAAAAACATAATTTACAAGAACACTCGGTAGTATTAATCAAAGGCGGAAAAGTTAAAGACTTGCCAGGGATTAGATATAGAGTAATTAGAGGTACACTTGACGCTGAAGGCGTTCAAGGAAGAAACAAGAGTAGATCGCTATACGGAGTAAAACGTCCTAAGGAACAATAATGAGAAAAAATCAAGCACCAGTTAGAAAAGTATTACCAGATCCAATTTACGAATCTGAGACAGTAACAAAATTAATCAACAATATTATGTTAGACGGAAGAAAAGGGACAGCCCAAAAAATTCTATATAACTCTTTCGAATTAATAAAAAAAGAAACAAAAGAAAACCCACTAGATGTTTTCAATAAAGCCTTGGATAATATAATGCCTCAATTAGAGCTAAAGGTTAGAAGAATAGGAGGAGCGAATTATCAAATACCGATAGAGGTATCTGAGAGAAGAAAAAAAATCCTAGGCTTAAGATGACTTACGAACTATGCTCGTCTTAGAAATGAAAAAACAATGGAAGAAAGATTAGCTAGAGAGATAATCGCAGCCTCAAAAGGAGAGGGAGCTTCAGTTAAAAAAAGAGAAGATACTCACAAAATGGCGGAGGCTAATAAGGCATTTGCTCATTTCAGATGATAGCGATTACCAGAACTTAAGGAAAATAATATGGCAAAAAGAAGAGAACCACTTAAAATGTTTAGAAACATCGGTATCATGGCACACATCGATGCTGGTAAAACAACAACAACAGAACGAATTCTATTTCACACTGGAAAGACTCACAAAATAGGAGAGACTCACGACGGTGAATCTCAAATGGATTGAATGGATCAGGAAAAGGAGAGAGGAATCACAATTACATCTGCCGCAACAACAGCGGTATGAAAAGACTATCGTATCAATATTATTGATACTCCAGGACACGTGGACTTCACTGTAGAGGTCGAAAGATCTCTTAGAGTCCTTGACGGAGCAGTAACTGTTCTTGACGGCCAAGCAGGAGTCGAGCCACAAACTGAAACAGTTTGAAGACAGGCTACAAAATATAAAGTCCCCCGAATAGTATTCGTCAATAAGATGGATAAAACCGGAGCTGACTTTGACTATTCACTTTCAACAATTAGAGATAGACTAGGCGCAAAAATTGCACCTATTCAAATCCCTATCGGAAAAGAGACAGAATTAACTGGATTGGTAGACGTTGTGGAAATGAAAGCTTACGAATTTGATGGAAAACAATTAGAAGAATATAAAGAAATTCCAATACCAGAAAATCTTAAGTCAAAAGTAGATGAAGCGCGAATGGAGTTATTAGAAACACTAGCAGAATTTTCTGAAGAAATAATGATAAAAATTTTAGAAGAGAAAGAAGTAGGCGTGGATGAAATCAAAGCCGCAATAAGAGCAGCAGTTTCAAGCGCGGAATTCTTTCCAATCCTGTGTGGTTCAGCCTATAAAAATATTGGTATCAAACATATGATCGACGCTATAACTGAGTATCTTCCTTCACCGTTAGACGTCCCTCCGATTCAAGGCGTGGACTTAAAAGACAATCCAATCGTTAGAAAAGCAGATGACAACGAACCATTTGCAGCCTTAGCATTCAAAATTATGACGGATCCATTTGTAGGAAAACTTACATTCTTTAGAGTATATTCAGGAACACTTGACTCAGGTTCATATATTATGAACTCAACGAAGGGCAAAAAAGAACGTGTCGGAAGAATTCTTCAGATGCACGCTAATAATAGAGAAGAAATTAGTGGAGTCGTAGCTGGAGAGATTGCGGCCGCTATAGGATTAAAAGACACCTCCACAGGAGATACACTAACATCATTAAATGACCAAGTAATTCTTGAAAAAATGGTATTCCCTGAGCCAGTAATCTCACTTGCTGTTGAACCCAAAACAAAAGCAGATCAAGATAAATTAGGAATTTCATTATCAAAACTAGCAGAAGAAGATCCCACATTTAAAACCTTCACAGATCATGAAACTGGACAAACAATCATCGCGGGAATGGGTGAATTACACCTAGAAGTTCTTGTAGAGAGATTAAGAAGAGAATTTAAAGTGGACGCCAACGTAGGTGCCCCACAAGTATCTTATAGAGAAACGTTTACAAAAAAAACTCGTATTGAGTCTAAATATATCAAACAATCAGGAGGTAGAGGTCAATACGGTCACGTATGAATAGATTTTGAACCGCTTGAACAAGGAGAAGGTTTTGAATTTGTAGATAAAATAGTTGGAGGAAAAATTCCAAAAGAATATATCAACCCAATTAAAAAAGGTCTTGAAGAAGCGATGGCAGGAGGAGTCCTTGCAGGATTCCCAGTAATTGATATTAAGGCAACATTATTTGACGGCTCATACCACGATGTCGACTCAAGTGAAATGGCTTATAAAATTGCTGCGTCTCTAGGGCTTAAAAAAGCAAAAGACTCTGCAGGAGCAATTCTATTAGAACCGATGATGGACGTTGAAATAACAACTCCTTCAGATTACTTCGGAGATATCATGGGAGACGTCTCTTCTAGAAGAGGAATACTAAAGGGCCAAGACGAGCGTGGTAATGCAATAATAATAAAAGCAGACGTCCCACTATCATCGATGTTTGGATATTCTACACAACTGAGATCTATGTCTCAAGGTAGAGCGTCATACTCAATGCAGTTTGGACACTACGCAAAATCACCGAAATCAATCACAGAGAAAATAATTAATTCAAAAGGAAATTAACAATTTTAATATATAATTAGAATATTATTTTAATAAACTAAAGGAGAATATATGTATTTTTTAAAAAAATTTAAGGCTAAAAAAGAAGCAGCAAGAAAAGAATCTGAAGAAATGAAAGCCAACATGTGCGACTGCACAAACTGCGATTGCAAAACTAAAAAAGAGTGTGGAAGCAAAGATAAATGTAAATGTACTAAGTGTGGATGCAAACCAAAAACCACTCCAAAAAAAACAACTACAACTACTAAAAAACCAACCACAGCAAAAAAATAATTAAATTTAATTTTAAAACTCCAGATATATGAAGGAGTTTTTTTTATGCCAATTTCTATGATCCAAAAACAAAAAATTAATTATTACAGGTTCATATCGTATGGGTTATAATAATAGAATATGGCATTTAATTTTTTACAAAGCAAATTAGAGAAATCAGTTTCTAAGGCAAAAACTCGAGGTATTTTAAACGAAGAGAATATAAACGAAGTATTAGAGGAAATAAAACTAGTACTCCTAGATTCCGATGTTAACTTAAAGGTTGTAAATTCCTTTACAGAAAAAATTAAAGAGAGCGCCTCAGGACGGATTGTTAATTTTGATAGATCAAGTTCACAAGTACTTCTAAAAATAATTAACGAGGAGTTAATAAGTTTACTTGGTGGAGAGGTCAAGGAATGAAAATCCTCATCTCCTGCCCACGTTATGTTAGTCGGATTGCAAGGTTCTGGGAAAACGACAACAACGGCTAAACTAGCATCACACCTAGTTGAAAAAGGAAAATATAAAAAACCATTACTAGTCGGACTTGATATTTATAGACCCGCAGCGATCGACCAACTAGAAACTTTATCTACAAAGCTAAAGTATGATTTTTTCGCAAATAGAGAGTCAAAGAATGTTCAAAAAATCTCATATGAAGCTTTAAAGTTTGCCAAGGCAAATGACAATGACTTAATTCTTTTCGATACAGCCGGAAGACTTCAAACAGATGATCAATTAATGAAGGAGCTAGAACAAGTCAAAAAAACTGTTAAACCTTCAGAAATAATTTTTGTAGCTGATGCAATGAGTGGTCAAGAAATAATAAATGTTGCTCAGACATTTCATGACAAGTTAAAACTAACTTCAACTATAGTAACTAAACTTGATTCAAACGCAAGAGGGGGCGCCACCTTATCAATCATATCTGCTCTAGACATCCCGATGATGTTCATGGGAGTCGGGGAAAGAATCACAGATTTAGAGAAGTTCTATCCAAAGAGAATGGCTTCAAGATTATTAGGTCTGGGAGATATAGAAACCCTAACTGAAAAAACTCAAGCAATAATTCCTGAAACCAAACAAGAGCGGTTAATGAGAAGGATTATTTCTGGTCAATATGATTTAACTGATTTATTGGAGTCTATGCAGTCAGTGAATCAAATAGGAAGCTTAGGTTCGATCGCTAAGATGATGCCTGGAGTAAACATATCAGACAAACAATCAGATTCTGCACAGAAAAAAATGAATTTCTACACTATCTTGATAAATTCAATGACTAGAGACGAAAAAAGATCTCCGAGCTTGCTAAAACAACCTAAGAGAAAAACAAGAATATTAAAAGGTTCTGGAAGAACAGCGCAGGAATATAATGACCTCTTAAGAACATTCGAAAAATCTCAAAAACAGATGAAACAAATGGGCCAAATGCTCAAAAGTGGAGTAATGCCCAAACTATAGTTTTATAAAGAAAATTTCCTTTAAAACAAAACTTTTTTAATTATTATTATATAATTTTTTTAATGTATGCGAATTTAGTAAATAAACACTAAAAAGAGTGGTAAGAATTCAAAGTGCATTTGAACATAAATTTTTAAAAAATCAACAGTAAATATAGTTGATAGAAAGGAAGAACCTTACATGGAAAAAAATAAGGCAATCAAAATCAAATTAAAATCATACGACGCAAAGTTAATTGACGAGGCAGCTAAGAAATTAGCTAAAGTTGCTGTTGCGTCAGGAGCAAAAATTTATGGTCCTTTGCCTCTTCCAACAAGAAGAGAGAGATTTACTATTTTAAGATCAACACACGTTAATAAAACATCTAGACAACAATATGAGTTAAGAACACATAAAAGATTACTAGGGATAACAGAATCTAATTCTGAAACAATGGACAAACTAAGAAGGGTTGTACTTCCTGCGGGAGTCTCAATAGAGGTTAAGTAGAAAGTAACTGAGGTATTTATGAAAGGCATATTAGGAAGAAAAGCAGGAATGACAACTATTTTCACCGAAGAAGGAAAAGCTATTCCTATCACGGTGATTGAAGTTCCTTCAAATGTTGTACTACAAGTAAAGACAAAAGAAGTCAACGGATACAACTCTATTAAATTAGGGGCTTTTGATAAAAAAGAACAGAAGTCTATTAAACCTGAAACAGGAATCACTAAAAAAGCAAAATCAAATCCAAAGTATTTTGTTAAAGAAATAAAAAACATGAAGGGATTTGGAACTGGTGATATTATCGATGCGACAATATTCGAATCAGGAGAGTACGTAGATGTTACGGGAGTTTCAAAAGGTAAAGGTTTCCAAGGTTCTATTAAAAGGCACAATCAATCTCGAGGTCCAATGGGACACGGTTCAAAATCTCACCGAGTTACTGGATCTTCAGGAGATATTAGAAGTACGGTTAAAAAGACTAAAAAAATGCCCGGTCACATGGGTCATGAAAAAACAACTATGCAAAATTTAGTTATCGTTTTAGTTGATATTAAAAACAACTCTCTTTTAATTAGAGGATCAATCCCTGGTCCAAATAAATCATTTGTTATTGTGAGAGACTCAATTAAACTAGAACACAATTCTAATCCAATAAATCTAGTAGACGTAAAGATCAATATGAAAAAAAATGAATTATTAGAAGAAGGTAAAAAATATAAGGCAGACATTTCTACAAAAATGAAAATTGATGAGATGGAAAAAATAATCTTCGAAGCAAAAGAAATTCATGAGAAAGAAGCTAAGGAACTTGAAGAGCTATTAAACAAGGCAAAAGAACTTAAGATAACAAACTACGAGAAAATGAATCTAGCTAAATTAAGAGCAACTGTTAACCAAGCCAAAGATACAACTAGTTCAGAAACAGACAACAAAGAGGGGGCGAAATAATGAAATTAGATGTATTTGGAGTTGGCGGAGAGAAAATGTCAGAGGTAGAAATTTCTGATAACATATTTAAAATTGAGCCTCATAATCAAGCAATGATTAGCTTGATTAACTCAGAGAGAGCTTCTCTGAGACAAGGGACACACTCAACAAAGACTCGTGCCCAAGTTAGAGGAGGAGGACGAAAGCCTTGAAGACAAAAAGGAACAGGTAGAGCCCGACAAGGTTCTATAAGATCTCCACAATGAAGAGGCGGAGGAGTTGTGTTCGGCCCAACACCCGAAAGAAATTACACTTTAAAAGTTAACAAAAAAGTGAAAGACTTAGCAATAAAATCTGGATGAAGTTATAAAGCTTCAGAAAAGGCATTTAAGATAATTGATAACTTGGACTTTAAAAATCCTTCGTCAAGAGACTTTAGAACATTCTTAGAAAACATTAAGGCACAGAATTTAAAAATTCTATTAGTAATTCAAGAAACGGATACAACTTACAATCTCTTCTTATCTTCAAGAAACTTTGAGAACGTATTACCGATGCCCATTTCTCAAATTTTATTAGATGATATTTTAAATAGTGATTTGATAGTAATGACAGAAAAAACTATTAAAGAAATAGAAGAAAGGTTACAAAATGAAACTCAACATTAACGACATAATTATTAAACCAATAGTAACTGAAAAAACTTCAAAACTATTAATGGAGAATGTATATACCTTCGAGGTTAGTCCTTTAGCTACTAAAACAGATATCAAAAGAGCAGTTGAACTAATATTCAAAAAATCAAATGTTAAGGTGAAGAAAGTAAACATTATAAAAATCCCAAGTAAGACAAAAAGAATGGGACAAGAATGAGGTAGAAGTAGAACATACAAAAAGGCCATGGTATTTCTTAAAGAAGGAAACATTCCGATATATGGTTCTGAAGGCGTGGACAATAGCGATCCAACAAACGTCGGTAAAAAAGTGAAAAAAATTATTGATACAGAAAAAATTCTGGAAAAATCAGGAGACAAATTTAGTTAGATATGGCAACAATAAGAAAATACAAACCGACATCTCCAGGTAGAAGAAATTCTTCTGTTTTAGATTACAAAAGCGTTTTAACGACGTCAACCCCAGAGAAGTCACTTACCACCTCTCTAAAAAAACATGCAGGAAGAAACAACACTGGTTCGATAACTGTTAGACATAGAGGCGGAGGAACAAAAAGAAAATATAGAATTATTGACTTTAAGCGTGATAAGTACAACATTGAAGGAACAGTTAAAACTATCGAATATGATCCAAATAGATCTTCATTCATTTCACTAATTACTTATGCTGATGGTGAAAAAAGATATATGTTAGCCGTTAACAACATGAGTGTTGGAGACAAAATAACTTCATATAAAGATAAAGGTGAAATCAAACTTGGAAATACAATGTCATTGATTAATATGCCAGAAGGTACATTCATTCACAACGTTGAGTTAAAACCAAATAAAGGTGGAGAACTAGTTCGATCAGCGGGCACAAGCGCCCAACTACTAGGTTTTGATGAATCTCAAAAATACGCGATTGTTAAATTACCAAGTGGAGAGATGAGAAAAATACTTTCTCAAAACAAAGCAACAATCGGAACAATATCTAATCCCTCTCACAATTTAATTAGGTGAGGGAAAGCTGGCCGAATAAGACACCTAGGGATTAGACCGACTGTAAGAGGTTCTGTAATGAACCCTAACGATCACCCACATGGAGGTGGAGAAGGAAAATCTCCAATAGGAAGACCAGCGCCTCTAACACCGTGAGGACACAAGGCACTTGGTGTGAAGACGAGAGACAAGAAGAAAGCTTCAAACCAATATATTATTAGAACAAGAAAAGGAAAGAATACATAATGACTAGATCATCTAAAAAAGCTCCATTCATCGATGAACATCTCGCTAAGAAAGTTGAGAGAGCAGTTGAAAGCGGAGTTGAAAAAGCAAGACCAATAAAGACATGATCAAGGAGATCAACAGTATATCCTAATTTCATTGGACTAACCTTTCAAGTTCACAACGGAAATAGTTTTGTGAATGTTTATGTCTCAGAAGATATGGTAGGACATAAACTTGGTGAATTCTCACCAACAAGATATTACGGTGGTCACGGATCAGATAAGAGAAAAAGGAAAAAATAGAAAAGGAAGTAATTTATGGAAGCAAGAGCAATTGCAAAATCAGTAAAAGGTTCACCACGAAAAGCAAACGAAGTGGCGGATCTAATTAGATATAAGAAGATAGATGAAGCTTTCTCTATTTTAGAAAACTCCCCGAGAAAATCTGCTAGACAATTTTTAAAAGTATTAAACTCTGCGGTGGCTAACGCAACAGAAAATCACGGAATGACTTCTGATGATTTAGTCGTTATAAGAGCAATCGCAAATACGGGACCAACAATAAAAAGATATCGAGCCCGAGCCAAAGGAAGGGCTGACATGATAAGTAAAAGAACGTCTCATTTAGAGATAGTAGTTACTAACGAGTATAGAAGAGGAAAAAATAATGGGACAAAAAGTTAATCCAAATACAATGCGTTTAGGAATAAATAAAGATTGAAAATCTAGATATTTTCCTGAAGACGGAGATTGAAAAACACGAGTAGTGGCTGATAAGAAAATAAGAAATTATTTTGAGCCAAAATTTATCCAATACGGAATATCTTCGATCGAAATCGAAAGAGTTAGCGACAAAGTTCGCATCCTTATTAATACCGCAAAGCCCGGAGCAATTCTTGGTACGGGTGGAGAAAATATTAAAAAAATTAACCTAGACATTAAAAAAATAATTAAGAACAAAGAGTTAAAAATTAAAGTCGAAGTCAAAGAAGTCCCAAAACCCGAATTAGATGCCACTCTTGTAGCGAGTGAAATAGTTACCGCTTTAGAAAATCGTGTTTCATTTAGAATCGCTCAAAAAAGAGCTATCAGAAACGTGATGAGAGCGGGAGCAAAAGGAATCAAAACGCAGGTATCAGGAAGACTGAACGGCGTAGATATGGCAAGGACCGAAGGATATTTAGAGGGACAAGTTCCTCTACAAACAATTAGAAATGATATTGACTTTGCCAAAGCTGAAGCTTTAACAACTTATGGTATCATGGGAATTAAAGTTTGAATTTCTAAAGGTGAAATTTTGGAGAAAGGGATAAATCGCAAGCCTGTAGCTAGCAAGCCGCCTCCAAGAACATTTAATAGAAGGCCATATCCTAACAAGGAAGGGGGTAATAGAAATGTTAACACCAAAGAAAACTAAATATAGAAAACCCTTTACACCTAAGTATGAAGGAAAAGCAAAAAGAGGTACAACGATTTCTTTCGGTAAGTACGCCCTTGTAGCTATGGAAGGTAATTATGTGACGTCTCGTCAGATTGAGGCAGCAAGGATTGCTATTACTAGATATTTAAAAAGAACGGGTAAACTATGAATAAGAGTATTCCCAAATCAACCCATCACAAAAAAACCTCTTGAAGTAAGGATGGGAAAAGGTAAAGGTTCAGTTGATCACTACGCAGCAGTGGTTAAAAAGAACGTTATTATTTTCGAATTAGACAATGTACCAAATGATGAAGCAGCCTTTGAAGCGCTAAGACTAGGAATGCACAAATTACCGATGAAATGTAAAATCATCAAAAAACCAGAGGAGAGTGAATAGTTATGTATAAAATCAATGATTTAAGAAAGAAAAATGATAAAGAGTTATTACACTTAATCTCAGAGCTTAAAGGAAAATTAATGGCGCTAAGATTTGAATCCGCTACTGGTCAATTAACGGAGTCACACCTTATAAAAGGAACCAAAAAAGATATAGCAAAAATTTTCACAGTTATAAAAGAAAGAAAAAAAGGGATCGACATTAAGCCTAAAAAAGACTTAAATGAGAAAATCAAAAAAACTTTAGGAAGACCTCAAAAAGTAGAAAAACCAGAAATAGAAAAAGTGACAAAGCCTAAAGTAGAAAAAGTCGAAAAACCAAAAGTGACAAAATCAAAAGTGGAAAAAGTCGAAAAACCAAAAGTGACAAAATCAAAAGTCGAAAAACCAAAAGTGACAAAACCAAAAGTAGAAAAAGTGGAAAAACCAAAAATAGGCGATAAGGGAGTGACGAACTAATGGAAAAAAGAATTAATAATAGAAAAAATTGAGTAGGTGTTGTTGTTTCCAAATCAGGAGATAAATCAATAATGGTTCAAGTAGATACATATAGATCACACAGACTATATTCTAAGAAGATGAAAAATAGTACAAAGTTCCCAACACATGATCCAGAAAATAAAGCTAAAGTTGGCGACACTGTTAAAATAGAAGAGACAAGACCACTATCTAAAACGAAAAAATTTAGACTTGTTGAAATTAAAGAAAAGGGAGAAAAGTAATATGATTCAAGCAGAAACAAGACTAAAAATAGTTGACAATACTGGAGCCAAAGAAATTCTTGTGATAAGAGTTCTTGGAGGTTCAACAGTAAGATTCGGTAATGTCGGAGACATCGTAGTAGGAACTGTTAAGAAAGCGCAACCTCATGGTACGATCTCGAAATCAAAAATTGTCAAAGCAGTTATCGTAAGGACAAAACACGGCGTGAAAAGATCAAGTGGAGAATATGTTCGTTTCGATGATAACGCAGCAGTGATTATAAAGGATGACAAAACACCTAGAGGAACAAGGATTTTCGGACCCATCGCAAGAGAGTTAAGAGAATTAGGTTACAATAAAATAGTTTCACTAGCTCAAGAGGTACTATAAGGAGAAAATATGAAACTTAAAAAAGGCGACAAAGTTGTAATTATTGCAGGAAAAAACAAAGGTGAATTAGGAATAATTAAATCTGTTCACCCAACAACAAATAAAGTAATTGTTGAAGATATTAATATTATTACAAAACATAAAAAACCCAGCCAAGCAAATCCCGAAGGCGGAATAGAAAAACTAGAAGCGGCATTAAGCGCTAGCAACGTAATGATTAATGTGGGAAGTGGAAAGCAGCAAGTAGAAGTATCGAGAGTAAAAATAGAGATCAAGAAGAATGCTAAAGGAAAAAATGAAAGGATAAGAATTGCTAAAAAAACAGGAATTAAATTATAAGATATGGCTATTAAATCAAGTTTATACACAAAATATATAAAAGAAATCAAACCAGAATTACAAAAAGAGTTTGAGTTTTCATCACCCATGCAAATCCCTAAAGTAGAAAAGATTGTCATTAACATGGGATTAGGGAAAGCGGTAACAGATAAATCTATCGCTACCGACGGAGTGAAAGAGCTCTCGTTAATCGCGGGTCAAAAAGCAATTCAAACCTATGCGAAGCAATCCAACGCATCATTCAAAATTAGAGAAGGAATGCCAATTGGTGCAAAAGTAACTTTAAGAGGACAAAATATGTGAAATTTTCTAGAAAAATTAATCGTTATTGGCCTACCAAGAATCAGAGACTTTAGAGGTGTTAAGGGAACGTCGTTCGATCCCTTAGCGAATTACACATTAGGAATTAGAGAATACATAATTTTCCCAGAAATTGATTTAGACAAAGTTAGATCAATGAAGGGAATGGACATTTCTATCGTGACATCAACAACAGAGAAAGACGAGGCCTATAAACTTTTAGAACTATTAGGACTTCCATTCGCAAAAAGGAGTAGTAAATAATATGGCAAAAGAATCAATGAAAGCCAAACAAAAGAAAAAGGCAAAATTTTCAACACAAGAGTATAACAGATGTGAAATATGTGGTCGTCCACATGGATACATTAGAAAATATGGTGTTTGTAGAATTTGCTTTAGAAACATGGCAGAAAATGGAGAAATCCCCGGAGTAAAGAAATCTTCGTGATAATAGGAAAGGCAAGGAAAAATTAGATATGACAAACGATCCAATAGCAGATTTATTAACAAGAATTAGAAACTCGAACCAAAGGTTACACTTATTTGTGAATGTTCCTTATTCTAAAATCAAACATGAAATTGTAAAAATTTTATTAGAGGAAGGGTATATAAACGACTTTAAAATTAGGGGCGAAGGCACAGAGAAGCAATTAACTTTACGTCTGAAATATAAGGGAAGACAAAGAGTAATCACAGGTTTAAAAAGAATCTCCAAACCTGGTTTACGAGTTTACTCTGAAGTTGAAAAACTACCTAAAGTTTTAAACGGATATGGAATAGCAATAGTCTCTACATCGAAAGGTATAATGACTGCCAAAAAAGCTAAAAAAGAAAGAATAGGAGGAGAAATTCTTGCCTTTGTATGGTAAGAAAGATATATTATGTCAAGAGTAGGAACAAGAATAATAACAATTCCAGAAGGCGTTAGTGTTACTAATGATTTTGATAATCAATGAACCGTTAAGGGTCCAAAAGGTTCTCTTACCAAAAAATTTGATTCAGTATTAAAAATATTAGTTAATGATAGTAAGATCAAAATCGAAAGACCAAACGATCTTAGAAAAAGTAAAATGATTCACGGAACGACAAATTCACTATTACAAGGAATGATAATCGGTGTTACAGAAGGTTATGAAAAAACGCTTTTAATTAAAGGTGTTGGTTATAATGTAAAACATCAAGCAGATACCTTAATTTTCTCCCTAGGGAAATCGCACAAAGATGAAATGAAAATTCCTTCTCATCTTAAGGCAGAGGTAATTTCAAACACTGAGTTTAAAATTAGCGGAATCGACAAACAACAAGTCGGAGAGTTTGCTATGGTTTGTAAAAAATTAAGAAAACCAGAACCTTATGGTGGAAAAGGAATTATGTATAAAGGCGAATATATTCGACGAAAAGCAGGAAAGGTAGCTAAATAATTATGGCAAGCAAAAGTAAAAAAACAGCAAGACAGACAAAGAGATATAGAATTAGATCCAAGATTAATGGAACCTCAGATATTCCACGACTTTCTATTTTTAAATCAAATACCGCGATTTATGCACAATTAATTGATGATGACAGTGGAAAAACACTTGTCTCTTCTTCAACAAAAGTATTAAAATTAGAGAAGAAAAATATATCTTCAGCTTCAGCTGTGGGAAAAGATATTGCTAAAAAAGCAAAAAAAATAGGTGTTACCAAGATAGTATTCGATCGTTCTGGTTATGTCTACCACGGAAAGGTTAAAGCGTTTGCAGAAGCAGCGCGTAAGGAAGGATTGAAATTTTAATTATGAAAAATTTTATTAATGAAACTAACGATGATTTAAAGCAAACGGTTGATAGTCAAGAAACAAAAAACGAAGAGACCATCAACGAGGAGAGCAATAAACCAGTTGAGGAGAAGGTAAAAAATAAACCCCACACTAGTACACCTATTGCGGAAAACTTCCACCCAGATAAATTTAATCCTTTTGCTAGACCGCAAAATCCAAGGTTTGCTCAAAGAGCACAAGATAACGAATTTGAAGAAAGAGTCATTGAGATCAAAAGAGTAATCAAAACTACAAAAGGAGGGAGAAGATTTAAATTTTCTGCCCTTGTAGTTGTAGGAGATAAGAAAGGTAATGTCGGATACGCCGTAGGTAAACACATAGAAGTTCCCGAGGCGATAAAAAAAGGAATTAGACTAGCGAAGAAAAATCTCTATAAAATTGAAGTTGTTGGCGAACAAGCGACAATTAGTCACGAAATAATCGGTCATCACGGAGCTGCAAGAGTAATGTTAAAACCAGCCGCAGAAGGTAGAGGAATCATCGCTTCCGATACAATTCGTGCCATAGTGGAACTTGGAGGGATAAGAAATATATACTCTAAAAATCTAGGTTCTAATAATAAACACAACGTTATTAATGCGACAATACAAGGATTAACTAATATTAAGTCAGAACAGACAATAATGGCATTAAGAGCCAAACAGACATTTCCTAATTACAGTGCTAGAAAACCAATGAACAAAAAATTTGAAGGCAATAAAAAACCCAAAGTAGAAGGAGGAAAATAATATGAAATTACATGAAATAACACCAACCCCTGGATCTACTCGTCCAAAAAAACGTGTAGGTAGAGGCGACAAAACTGCGACAAGAGGAGAAAATGGACAGAAATCTCGATCAGGTTATTCTAAAAAAATAGGATTCGAAGGTGGACAAAACCCACTTTATAAGACATTGCCTAAAAGAGGATTCCACAACTTTAATCATAAAGAGTATACTATTGTTAATCTTAAGGATTTAAGTAAAGTAAGCAATTCCAAAATTACACCACAGTCTCTTGTAGACGCAAAAATTATTAAGAAGAATTATGGCGAAATAAAGATACTTGGCGATGGAGAAATAACAAAAAAAATCTCTGTTGAAGCACATAAATTTTCTAAAAAAGCTCAGGAATTAATTGAGAAAAAAGGTGGCAAAGTCATTTTAATATCTTCTAAAAAGAAAATTTAAAATTCTTAGACATGCACCTTATTTCTAATTATCTAACCTAATGAAAAAAGCAAGAGTAATTTTTTCTTCCAACGGAAACTATAAAGTACAGCTATTAGACGATACAAAAAAAGTGTATTGAGCAAAAGCTTTAGGAATTTTTAGAAAAGAAAAAAAGACCCTTTTTGTCGGAGACATAATTTCTCTAAGATTGGGAACTAAGGGCGAAACAAATGTAATAACAGACATTGATGAGAGATTTAATTTGTTTATGCGCCCAAAGATCTCTAATATAGATTACGCCCTAATAGTCACATCTATAAATGAACCAAATTTGAGCGATTACTTGCTTGACAAGATGATATCAATATTTCAAATGAGTCAAGTTAAACCAATTTTAATCTTTACTAAAGCTGATCTTGGAATATCAAAAATAAACAAAGAAACTATAAATGAATACATAGCAGCCGATTATCTAGTTTTTATTTTAAAAAATAAAATAACCCCAGAACAAAAATCTCAACTCTATAATTTATTAAAAGATAAGTTGACCGTTATAACCGGCCAAACCGGAGTGGGAAAATCCACATTTCTAAATCATTGAAATCCTAAGTTTAATATTCTTACTCAAGAGATTTCTAAAAGATTAAATCGCGGAAAGCACACAACAAGACATGTGACAATTTACGAAGTAGAAAAAGGCGTTCTTCTAGTAGACACTCCCGGATTTAGTTCGCTAACATTAACAAGCGAACAAAAATTAAATCTTCCTCAGTATTTCTTTTCCTTTGAAAAGAATGTGGGGAAGTGTAAATTTAATGATTGCAATCACATAAACGTGAAGGATTGTAGCGTGAATGTTAGTGCAAGATCAATGAACAATTATATAAAATTAATAAATGAGGATATTTTAAAATAAAAATAAAATGATAAAAATTTACACGATACATGACCCAAAAAGACATATTCATTTGAATGATAAAGCAACACCCTCTGATAAGGAAGTGTTAATAAATATTCAAAAAGAAATAGATGGTAAACAATTATTAGTAAGTGCAAAGACATATTTATTTTTAAGACATTTATTTTTATCACAAACTCTTTCGCATAGTAATATTATGGTTTTTGATGACTCAAAAGCAAATGAAATTAAAGATATTGATGAAGTTACAATAATCACTGATGTAAAAAAAATCATAGACATCTTCTATAAAGTAGAGGAAAAAGACGTTATTATTCTAGCGGATCAAGAAATGGGGATACTATTTCTACCATACGCAGAAACAATAACCATTTGAGAAGTTCCGCAAAACAAAACGGAAAACGCAAAATTATTTCCGATTTGGGATATTTCAAAATACGCTTTGAGCTCTGTTGAAAAAACAAAAAACTTTAATAAATTGAAGTATAAAAATGAAAAATAAATATTTTCATTTTATAATTATTTAGTAGGTTATATATTAATCTATTACCAATAGTGGCGGGAGTGGCGAAGTGGTTAACGCACCTGGTTGTGGTCCAGGCACTCGCGGGTTCAATTCCCGTCTCTCGCCCCATTTTTTATTTAAAATAAATTTTCAAAATATGAAAGATTTTAAGCATATTTCAAGCAACGTTGATGATACAAAGAGAATAATAAACAATTTTTTATCAATGAATAAAGATCTTGAACTATTTATTTTAATAGGTCCGTTGGGAGTCGGAAAGACAGTTGTCGCAAATTCGATAGGGTCTTATTTTGGAATTAAACAACCATTAACCTCTCCTACGTTTTCACTTAAAAAAAATTATAAAAATTTAATTCACTATGACTTATTTTTTATAAGAAAATTAAAAACAGAAGAATTTTACTCTAATCTAAAAGAAGATTTATTAGATAATAGAGTAATTATAGAGTGAGGAAAAAAAGTAAAAATTCCTCACAAAACAAAAGCAGTCACCATTGATATTAATTACCATTCACCTGAGTCAGATGAAAGAGTTATTAAGATAAAACTAAAAAAATAATGAAATTATTTCTCGATACAACCAACACCAATCTCTTAATAGGATTAATAGATGAGAATAACAAGGTTCTTAGCCTTGTTCTAAAACCCACTGAAAGAAATGTAGTTAAAATAGCATATTGAGAAGTGAAAAATTTTTTAAGTTCACATAAATTAAATTTTGGCGACATCCAAGAATACTACCTTAATATAGGTCCTGGTTCTTTTACCGGAGTAAAAGTGGCTTACAATATTATTGGAACCATCGACTTAGTGTACCCAATTAAGTCAATCTATGTAATTGATACTTTTAGTCTATTAAGAAAATATAATGGAAAATATGTATTTCTCAAAGTTACAAAAAGAACATATTTAGTTTGAAAAAAGACACCTATTGGATATAAGATAACAGAGACAGATAATATTGAAGAAATTACTCAAAGACTTGAAAAAAAAGACTTACCATACCAAGTAGGTTATGAAGGATTTAAAAAAACAAGACTTGAAAAAAGATTGAAAAATTTCAAAAAAGTTGGTTCCTTGAGCGATGTAAAATTAAGATATGAAAAATAAAATTGAAACAATCCCAATAAGTACAATAATTTTAAAGCAAAGCGATCTTAATCTTCAGCCCGTTATAGTTAGAGGTTGAATTAAGTTTATTAGATCCTCATCAAAAATTTGTTTTATTGATATTACCGATGGAAGTAATTTAAAGGGAATACAAGTAATAGCAAAGTCGGAAAATGATTTAGATAATTTCACTAAGCTAAAGTCAGCCAAACGTAATGCGATTATTGAAATTCAAGGAATCCTTATTAAAGGAAAAAATGATTCAAGCACTCCAGAGATTGAATTAAAAGAAATTATTTATCTAGAAAAAATTAACAATGATGAAGATGATTCTATTGGAAAAAAAGAACACTCCCTAGAATTTCTAAGAGAAATTTCTCACACAAGAGGTAAAACATCGACCTTTTATTCGATTTTTAAAATACGTTCGGTCGCAGCGCTTGCGATACACGATTTTTTCAAAAAAGAAAACTACGTGTATATTAACACTCCGATAATAACCGAGAATGATGCAGAGGGAGCAGGTGAAACTTTTTCGATCTTAAACGCCAAAAATAAAAACTTTTGAAATCAAAAATCATTCCTCACAGTCTCTGGGCAATTACACGTCGAAGCATACTCTCAAGTATTTGGGAGCGTTTACACCTTCGGCCCAACCTTTAGAGCAGAAAATTCTAACACCCAAAGGCACGCTGTTGAGTTTTGAATGTTAGAGCCAGAAATCGCTTTTGCGAATTATGATCGAGCAATGATAATTGGTGAAGAGCTAATAAAATATGTTATTAAAAAAGTATTAAATGCTTGCAAAGATGAACTTGAATATCTTCAAGCTCTAAAAGAAAACAACAATACAGATCACATCGCTAACCTTTCAAAAATTACTGATAATTCGTTTGAAAAAATTTCTTATGAAAACGTAATTAAATTACTTATTAAAAAAACAAAACTTGAAAAAAAATATTTTGACAATAATGATATTAAATTAGGAATGGACTTAGCCTCAGAACACGAGAAGTATATTGCTTCGGAAGTGTTTAAAAAACCAGTTTACATTCATGACTACCCTATAGAGTCATCGCCATTCTATATGGCCTCTAACAAAGACGGTACAACCTCGAAAAGTTTTGATTTGATTGTCCCAAATATAGGTGAGTTAATAGGCGGATCTGAGAGAGAAAATAATTATTCAAAATTAGAAAATAATTTAATGCAAAAAAAACTTCCTCAAGAAAAATTCCAGTGATACTTAGACTTAAGAAAAAAAGGATATGCTCAATCGTCGGGATTTGGTTTAGGATTTGAGAGACTAGTCATGTTACTTACAGGGATGAAAAACATAAGGGATACTATCACCTTTCCCCGAACACCGGGAAATTTAAAATATTAAAATGAAATTATTAGCAATAGAGACGTCGTGTGACGACACAGGAATCGCAATACTAAATGATCTTAGTGTTGTTTCACAAACAAAATATTCACAAGGAGATTTTCATAAGAAATACGGAGGAGTTATTCCAGAGTATGCTTCAAGATTACACTCAGAGCATATTTTTTCACTAATAAAAGACGCCCTTAAAAACGCAAAAATGAAAATAAGTGAAATTAACGCCATAGCTGTAACTGTTGGCCCAGGCATGGTTACATCGCTACAGGTAGGCATAACAGTCGCGACGACCTTAAGTGATTTGTTGGGTATTCCGCTATATGAGATCAACCACTTAGATGCTCACGCATTTTCTCCATTCATTGGAAAACCATTGAATCAAATTCCCCATACTGCTCTTGTGTTAATAGTTTCGGGAGGACACACACTACTAGCCAAAAAAACAGGATTCGATATCAAGATACTCGGACAAACAAGAGATGACTCAATAGGCGAGGTTTATGATAAGGTTGCTTTAAAGCTAAAAATTAATTATCCAGGAGGTCCGATAATTGATTCTCTATTCAATGAAAAAACTTTGAACGAAAAAATAGATGCGCCGATAATTAATCTTCCACGTTACGACTTTAGTTACTCTGGTCTGAAGTCGCATATTAATAGAACTAACGAAAATGACATCGAAAAAATAGTCAACGGCTTCCAATATGCGGCAATATGACAATTAATGTTAAAGCTTGAAAAAGCGACCGCGAAGTTATCGATCAAAAAAGTAATCGTAGCTGGTGGAGTTAGCGCCAATTCTTATCTAAGGAAATTACTAGACGCAGAAAAATTCACCTCATATTATCCCAAAATGATTTACACAACAGATAACGCAGCGATGGTTGGATATCTTGCCATGCTAAAAATAAATAATAAGTCAATCAAACCATCTAAGAGAAAAACAGACGCAAAACCGCAATTGAAAATAGGAAAAATTTAAATGAAAAGAGTTACTATAAATGGAAAAGAAATAGCAGATAAAAAATTTATCGAACTAAAGAAGAAAATTTCATCATTAAATATAAAACCACATTTACTCGTTATTCAAGTCGGGGAAAAATTTGAGTCAAATCTTTACATAGAGAACAAAAAAATAAAAGCGTTAGAAGTAGGGGTAGATTTTACTCATGAGAAACTAGATAAAAATATATCGTTTTCGGAGTTTAAAAAAATAATTATCTCCGCAAACAATAATAAGTTAATTACGGGGATTATCGTTCAACTACCCCTGCCACCACACTTAGATAGTTTAAAAGTAATAGAACTCATCGATCCAAAAAAAGACGTCGATGGACTACATCCAATTTCTAGAGGCAGATTAGAAACTGATACAGCAAAGATAACACCCCCAACCGCAGAGGCGGTAAACACCATTTTGGACACATACGAAGTAAATCTTCAGGGTAAATACGCGGTAGTTGTCGGACAAGGATTGGTTGCGGGTCTACCGATTGCAAAGGTTTTAAGAAATAGAAAAGCCACTGTAACAGTGTGTGACATAAACACGAAAGACATCTATCAATATACTAAAAAAGCGGACATATTAGTTACAGCTTGTGGAAGCAAAAATCTTATCAAATCAGATAATATAAAGGAAGGCGCAATTGTGTTAAATATAGGGATTACTCGTGAAGGTAGTAAAATTTATGGCGACATAGATTATGAGGGTATTAAGGATAAGACATCTTTAATAACACCCACCCCCAATGGAATAGGTCCTCTCACAGTTTTTCATCTCTTAGAGAACACATATAAATGCACAAAATAAAACATGAAAAAACTATCAATAGCCATTAACTCAAGGGACAATTACTTTAAAACCATAAATCTTATTTCTGACATTTTTGAGTCAAGAGACCTAAATATAGAAGTTTTACTAATAGACTTTTCAAGAGACAACACCGCGGATCTTTTATTTACAAATTTTGAACAAGAAATCAAGCAGAAAAAATTGAGAGTGTTTTCTTCATACAAATATTCTTTGAAAAATTTTTGAGACTTGACTTTAAAAAACATGACAGGAGATTATTTATTTTTCCTTTCCTCTAACGAAATAATTAAAAAAAATACTATTGAAAAAATTCTTCATTATGTTAATGCGATCAATCCTGACATTCTAGAATTCAAATGCGAATTTAGTCATCTAAAATTGAAAAACTCATGAGATCAAAAAATCTTAAAATGGAATGAGCTTTACAACGTTAAGAACAATCAAAGAATTTATGCGTTCACATCGCCATTTATTGTAAATAAAATATTTAAGACAAGCTTTATAAAGAAAAATTATTCACTCTTGCAGTTCGATGAATCATTCCACTTATTCAATAATTATGTTTTACTATCAATGGCTAGAAAATACTATTTTGTAAGTTCATCAATGTTAAAGTTTGATATTTTAAGTATCGTTAATAATCACAACTTATTATTTCCACAATTAGAAATGAAACTTTTAATGAATTACTTCACTCACTTTATTCAGGATTGAGAGATTGTCAAAAAATATATTGAATTTGCTTTAGCAATATATTTTTACCGCTTTTACTCCCCTCTAATCGATCTCCAATCCACAAACCAATTTGCTAAAGATAATTTGAAACGCTTATATCTAGAAAATCTTTTAACTTTTTTTCCAGATTTTTATAGCAACAAACAATTAGTAAATCTACCAGAATTTAAAAAACACTATTTAACAAAGGAAATTATTAAAAATTCTAAGGGGTAAACTTTTTCTATAAGTCTATTAAAAATAGTAAAATAAGGTTATATTAAAAAATGAGGAAGAAAACAAAAAAGTCAATACCTTACTATAACATAGGCGAAGACAAGATAATTTATCCGGCAACGACATCCAAAAGAGTGTTGGCTAAGGTGATAGACTTTCTTCTCATCTTTTTACCTAGTTGAATAATTATTTCAATTAGTTTCGGTTCTATGCCTCAAATAACGCAAGTAATTAGAGATGGGATAACCGCCGCAAACTGAAGCACCGAAATCCTTACTTATCTTCCAGATCCAACGTTAACGTATATAGCCGCTGGGATAACGATTGGTTTAGGTGTTTTTGTTCTCTTAATTTTCCCGCTCATTATTATGCCATTAATAAACAAAGATAGAATGGGACAGAGTATCGGGAAACTTGCCCTTTCAATAACGCCCCTTTACCTCTCAAGTCGTCCTAGAGGAGTTGATTTTATTATCAAGGAAATACCGTTTCTAATAATAGTACTTGCTCCCTCAATTTTAAGGGCAGTGACCGGAATAGATGCAAGTGCATTCTATAGCGTCTTTCGTAATCTAACATTTGATGTCCAAGGGTTCACTCAAATAGGCATATTTGACTTCTTTGATAGTCAAATAGGACAAATAGAAGGATATCCCGTAGATCTATCTCAAGTTGGAGGGCTCTCATTTGCTCAAGTAAGTTCAATATACATTATTTGAATAACACTAATATTGACTTGAATCTCTGTAGCTATATCTCCACAGAAAAAAGGTATATTTGATTTAGCGGCCAACACATCCGTTGTCGACCTGAAAAAAATCAGCACCACAGAAGAGGCGAAATTACAGGAGAGAAATTTACAAACCATATTAGATGGGAAAATACCTCCACCAACACCTACGGGTCCAAATTACGCAGATAATCCCCCTCCTCCCCCTCAAACACCGCCACAAACATACCCAGACCCTTCTCACGAGAAGAAAAGAGGAAGAAGAAACCAAAGACAACAAGAACCGGATCCTGTTCCTTACGTTAAGCCTTTAAGTGAAAAAGAGCACGAAGAGATAGAAAAAGCAAAAGAAGAAGCAAGAAAACTAAAAGAGAGCAAAGAAAACAAAGAAAACAAGGATAACTAAGAGTTATCTTTTTTAATTTAAATAAAAATTTATTAAAGAGACAGCTATATTACTAGTTAATAGAATTTTATTTAAAACATTTTTTTAGATCAAATGAAATACATAGAGGCATTAAACAAACAACAAGAGTTAGCGGCGACGACACATGATGGTCCCATGCGAATAATCGCGGGTCCAGGCTCTGGCAAAACAAGAACAATTATCGCTAAGATAATTGATATTTTAGATAGCAAAAAAGCCTTTCCAAGCGAAATTATAGTTTTCACCTTTACTAACAAAGCGGCAAACGAAATTAGAGAACGGATTAAAAAAGAACTGGGGACATCATTTAAAAACGTCTTCACATTCCATAGCTATGCCGCAAGGAAACTACGTGAAAAAGCAAAAGAGTTTTCTTTAGATCCTAATTTTAGAATCTTGGATCAAAAAGATCAGTACAAAATTATAAGAGATATTATAAAGGCGGACGGATTAAGATTGGTAGATGCGAGAGACGCGATAGAATATGTTTCTCAGTCAACAAGAAAATCAGCCAACGCAAATAAAGATGATAGATATAAAGAGCAAATTACTCAAATATATAAAAAATATTTTGCCACAAAAAAAGAGATAAATGCCTATGACTTCGACGACCTACTAGTTGAATTTGAAAAATTACTCTCTCAAAATAAAATATTAAGAGACCAATTTATATCTCAATATAAATATATGATGATTGATGAATTTCAAGATATTAACGAAATCCAATACAATATGATAAAACATATTACTACAAAAGATTCTAATATAACAGTTGTGGGGGACACTGACCAAAACATATACAGTTGAAGAGGTGCCAGAATTGATTTTTTACTGAATTTTGATAAGAGTTTCTCTGAAGTCAAAACAATCATTTTAACGAAAAATTATAGATCTACTCCAGAGATAATCGAGGGAGCGAATTTTCTAATCAGCAATAATGAAAAAAGAATTAAATTTGACGTAGAAGCAGTAGTGCCTATTTCTGAAAACCCTATAAGACAAATGTTATCCACATCTAGTAGTGACGAAGCCGCGAAAGTAGTTAAACTAATAAAAAAACTTTATGTAGAGGAAAAAATTCCATTAGAAAATATAGCTGTTATTTATCGTGCAAATTTCATCTCTAGATTTTTTGAATTTGAATTAATCAAAAATGGCATTTCATATCAGTTAATAGGAGGCTTTAGATTTTTCGATAGAAAAGAAGTCAAGGATGTTCTTTCATTCTTTTATTTCCTTTTTAAAAAAGACGACTTCACACTAAAAATTATTCTGGAGATAATCGTAGGAGGCGTTGGTCCAAAAAAAATAAGCATGATACAAGATATAGCGAAGAGCGAAAATGTTTCAATGTGAGACTTACTCAGTTCCAGAAGTGTTATTAAATCAGAAAATTTAGATATTTTTGTCGAAGAGACAAAAAAAGTGTTAGAAAAAATAAATCTTTTAAATACAAAGGAGATGCTTAAAAAATATTTAGAAAAAATAGGTTATTTCGATATATACAGAGAAGATGAAAATAGGATAAAAAACATCTCTGGAATTCTTCAAGAGATTCCGAAAATGATTAAAGACGAGATCAAGGAAGAAAATAATATAGACGTACTCTTTCATAGAATTACTTTAAATTCCTCAATGGACAAAGGATCTATAGACGGACATGTTAATTTAATAACTGCTCATGCTTCAAAGGGATTGGAATTTGATGTTGTGTTTATTGTTCACATGAATGAAGGTATTTTCCCAACACATCAAAGCATAAAGAACAATTCAATTGAAGAAGAGAGGCGATTGGCATATGTGGCAATGACTAGAGCTAAAAAACTATTAATTCTTTCCACATTATATGGTTACGACTATATTCATCAAGGAAGCTATATCTCTAGTAGATTTCTTAACGAGATAAAATTTAATAGTTCAAATGAAACTTTTTATAATAGTGATCCAATTAAAAAGAACACCCACAACAAATCCAAAGAGGAGTTAAGTAGCGGAGATATAATTGTCCACAGTCACTTTGGCGAAGGCGTTGTAACTATCGTGGGTGATTCAACATTCGAAGCGGCCTTTGATAGGATGCACGGAATTAAGAAAATCACAAAAAATCATCCTTCATACGTGGTAAAAAAGAAAAAGAATTTACTTTAAAATATTTATCGTTTTTTATTAATTTATTTAAAACACTAATAGAAAATGAATTTAAATAAAGAGCAAAAAAAGGCAGTAGAAGAAGTAGTTGGCCCCTTAAAAATAATCGCCGGACCAGGTTCAGGAAAAACAAAAACAATAATTTCCAAGATTCAATATTTACTACTAACAAAGTCGGTCAAGCCTCACGAAATTTTAGTGATGACTTTTACAAAGAGAGCTTCTCTAGAAATTCAAGAAAGATTACTTAGCTTAGGCGAAAGCGTGAAAGATGTTTATACATTTCATGGATGGGCTAATAGATTTGTGCACGACAATAAAAATTCATTAAAGCTTGAGAAATATGAATTAATTTCAGAAACACAATCTAGAAAAATGCTATCCATCGCAGCCAAAAAGACATTTAAACCAAATGAATTTACCAAAATTTTTGGATATGATCAAAAAGAAATATTAAGTAATTCTAAATTAACATTAGAAGTGTTAAAAATAAAACTATGAGAATACGAAAAAAAATACTTTTCCAATTCAGGGATTGAGGTTAAGAACAGTAAAAAATTTCTTCTATTAAAAAACTATGAGTTACTAAAGAGAAAGAAACACTTATTAGATTTTGAAGACTTAATTATTAAATCAATAGATCTTTTGAAAACTAATAAAAAAATTAAACAAAGTTATCTGAACAAATACAAATATATTTTAGTGGATGAATTTCAAGATACAAATATCATTCAATTTGAATTACTTAAGCAATTAACCAGCAAGTCTTCAAATATAACCTTTGTAGGCGATCCAAACCAAAACATTTATGGATGAAGAGGAGCAAATCAAGATATATTTTTAAACTTATCAATTTTCTTTCCAGAAATAAAAATTATAAAATTAAAAATTAATTATCGATCCACACGACAAATCATTAATGTTTCAAACAACTTAATATCCAACAACAAAGATGATAAATTATCACCTTTAATTTCCGCAAATGAAAACCCGCCTTCTTCTAACTCCGTTCACATAATAAAAAAAGAAGATAAAAAAAAGTTAAATAAACAAGTGATAAAATTAATATCAGACTTGAATAAAAATCATAATATTCCACTACATGATATTTGTGTTTTGTCAAGAAACAATTACTCAATCGATATTTTTATTAGAGATTTATTGTCATCAAAAATTTTATTTCGAAAAATTAAGTCAACCCCTAGCGAAAAAAAACCACTATTTAGTGACTTAAAAAAACTTTTTTTATTAGTTTTGAATCCAACGATTCAAACATTAATAGATTTTCAAAACACTCTATTTGTGTACGAAAATTATAGAGATCTAAAAAATATAGACATTTATTCTAAAAATTACAAAGAAAAAACTTTCTCGCTTACAATTTTACTTAAAACATTTGATAAACAAATTTCAAGAAAAACAAAAAAATTAATAATAAAAATTATATTGATTAATAGACGTGAAACTTCCAATAGTGAGGATCTATACTTATTGCTGTTAACGTTAGTATCTGAAACAAAATTTAAAAATTCTATAGATGTTGAAAATCGTTACCTAGAACTTGAGTCAATAGTTCGCGGAGTCATTAAAAAAGGAGGCGTCTTCATCAACGACAGGACAAGTAATAATCTATCATATGGTAAACTAAATCTCTCAACTATTCACTCTTCGAAAGGCATGGAATTTAAAATCGTGATAATTCTTGACTTTAATGAGGGGACATTACCCTCTAAAAAATCGTTACTCAATGACTACCTTCTAAACGAAGAACGAAGAATAGCTTACGTCGGAATTACTAGAGCAATGAGTAAATTATATTTAGCGTTTATAGAAAACAATGATCAAAAACCCTCAAGGTTTATTATGGAAATGCTATTAAAATAGCTGTTAAAGTTGTTATATAATTAAAGAATGTACGCAACCATATTTATTAGTCTAGCTTTAGGCTTTCTAGCCCTTATTATTCTCTTCTCCGTTTTTTACTACTATTACACCAAAATAAAGATTGACAAAGATACTAAAAACATTATCATATATTTTGAAGAGGGATTTACTATTGATTTGAAGAGGAGAGAAGTTATCGTAGATCAAAAAATGATAGAAATAGATTCACAAATGAACACCTCTGAAGTAACTTATAACTTAGTTGATGTTTTTGAAAAAAATGAATTCATTGGCGACAACAAGGATTTTAAATCTTTATTAAAATCAATGGATTCTGCAAAAAACAAGACTGATGTATGAGAAGAAAAACAAAAGTCAAGAACTTCATCATTTCCGATCTATGGAGGAAGTAAAGAGAACAATAATCGTTATTTAAAATTTATAGACTTGCTTAAATATGATAAGACTCAGGAAAAAATTTATGGAACATCTCATGGTTTTGTCTCAAATAATTTTGATTCCTTTTTATTGCGCCCATCACAACTAAAATCTCATTCAGGTTCTGAGGTTATAAAAGTTTTGGGTGACAAAAATAAAGAAACCAACGAAGGGTTCTACATACTTGAAATTTCAATAGACTTAAGTGATAGAACGTCACTTTCACAATTTGATGTTACAAACGAAATACTAAAAAATTATGGCGAGTCACTAAGACAATATGGAGTAGAGGTTATTCTTACGAGAAAATCATCATTAATTTTCACTGCCCCTCCAACCTTTATAAATATTCCAATTGACATTTATTTAAAGGAGTGAAGAACCTTCGTTGAATCAACAATGCAAAATTTTATCAAGAGTAAAAAACTAAATAAAGATTTTAATGCCTTTTCATTGTTTATGACAAAAACAAAATCCTTATCTAAGAGAGATATTAATCTAGGATTAATGACACTGTCACTATTACGAGAGAAAACAAAATATATAAAAAATTATAATCACTCAATGGCGCGCAAAGAGGCTATTAAAACAACAAGTTTAATTAATGAAATTGAGACGAAAATAAAAAACGACAATCTCGGAATTTTTATTGACTCTTATAAAGACCAAAATAAGAAAAATGTAAGAGTAATATCCTCAAATATTAAAAGCGAAGAGTACTATACATTCATATTTCACTCAGCATATTTAAAATATAGATTGTTAGATTATCTAATAAAAAATGTGATAAAAATAGCTAAGAAAAATCCAGAAACAGTTTATGTCTTCGATTTTCCATTGGCCTTGTTACAACAGTTAATTGATTTAGATGTCAATTTACCCAAAAATATTATAATAGGACTATCATTTGATAAAATTGATGGAGAACTATTCATTGCAAATAGAAAAATGATCAAATATGTGTCTCGTGGTTTAGATATTAATCTAGCAGTCATAGCGAATAAATCCAAAGATATTGTATGAGAGACCTTGACAATTTTGTCGGAAAAACATGTGTTCTTTACTCCAAAATTTATTTTGGATAGTGAGATAAATTACAATAGTCAATTTTTATTCTCTAAAATAGATTCCTCAGCTCACCAAGATCCTAACTTTAAAATATCCATATTATCATAAGAAACACAAGCAAAATAAAAAATAAAAAACATGAAAAATAAAAAAGAAGATATAAACACCACCACCGTAGACGACCTTTACACGAAGATGATAATCCAATCTGGATTAATTTCTTACGCACCAGTGAAAGGAACTATGTTTTTCAAACCTTATGGGTGAAAAATTTGAAAATTAATTCAACAAAACTTAAATGAAGAATTGGATAAATTAAATGTCGAAGAAGTTCAGTTTCCATTATTGATGCCCAAGTCATTACTAGAAAAAGAAAAAGAAAATTTCCAAGGATTTTCCCCTGAAGTTTTAACAATTACCAAAGTAGGTGATAGAAAGTTAAATGAAGAATATATAATAAGACCAACATCAGAAGCTCTCTTTGGTGTATATTTTAAGGAAAACATATCCTCATATAGAGAGCTTCCACTGAAATTAAATCAATGAGTTAATGTAATAAGATGAGAAAATAACACAAGGCCTTTCCTAAGAAACTCAGAATTCCATTGGCAAGAGGGACACACGTGTCACAGCGAGAGCGATGAAGCGAAAGAGTTTACTACTAAAATTTTGCACATATATCAAAAACTTATAAAACAAACCCTACTTATTCCGACAATTGTTGGGAAGAAAACAGAAAATGAAAAATTCGCTGGAGCCATTGAGACATATACAGTTGAGACCATACTCCAAAACGGGATGGCCCTCCAGTTAGCGACCTCTCACTTTTTAGGACAGAATTTTTCTAAAGCATTCAATGTAAACGTTTTAGGAAAAGATAATAAAATGTTTAAACCATATCAGTCTTCTTGAGGAACATCGACAAGATTAATAGGAGGTATAATCATGACACATTCAGATGACAAAGGATTAATTTTACCCTCGAAAATAGCACCATATGAATTAGTCATAATACCTATTCTATTCGGCAAAGATTTAACAAAAGATCAAGAAATTTTAGACATGGCAAAGAAAATTTCTAAAAGATTAAAAGTGAGAATTCACATAGATGACTCTAATAAAGGTTTCGGTTTTAAATCAAAAGAGTGAGAAATGAAGGGGGCCCCTTTAAGGATTGAAATAGGACCGAAAGGAATTGTTGAAAATCAAATAACTTTTGTAAGAAGAAACTCAGATGAAAAAAAAGTTTTAAAAATAGATAAAGTGACACAAAGTTTTATTGAAGATGAGTTAGCTAAATTTGATAAATCACTAGAGATGAGAAGTTCTCAAAGAATGGAGCAACAAGATACATTTGTTACATCTATTAAAGAAATTAGTTCACGGGTGAAACATAATAAAAACACCTATCAAAGAGCATATTGAAAAGAAGATATTAAGCTTGAAAAAGAAATTAAAGAAAAATATAGTATTACCATAAGGTGTATAGTAAAAGTCGACAAGTCTGAAAAGGCAATCAATAGTGACGAAAAAGTCAATACGGTTGCTTATTTTGCTAGAGCTTACTAGTTAAGAGATTTTAATTGCTTTTCTACTTATTGTGAATGGATCCAACTTATTAATTCGATCATAAAATAAGATACCTAGGAGGTGATCTAATTCATGTTGGAGGACAATCGCGGTTAACCCCTTAGCTTCAATTTCGATTTCTCTTCCGGTAAAGTAATCAATTGCTTCAACCTTTATTTGATAAGGTCTTAGAACAAATCCTTTATGTTCTTTTAAAACTGAAAGACACCCTTCCCCACTATTAAGGTAAGATAAATTTTTAGAAGTGACTAGAGTTGATGGATTAACTAGAGCAAACTCTTCGGCACTTTGACCAAATTCTGATTCAATTCTAATATACATCATTTTTTTAGCATGTCCTAATTGAATAGCGCTAATACCATAAGCTGGTCTAATGTCTCTTTCCTTAACTTCATTTTCATCTTGAGAGGATCTAACATAATCAATCATTTGATTCATTATTTCTTGATCTTCCTTTGAAAGAGGATATGGGATGGGAATACTTACCTCTCTTAAGATATTATTTGTGTCTTTTATAATATCTGAATAGGTTATTCTTTTGCTTAATTTCTTAAGATTAATCTTCGTGTTATCTTTTGCCATATTATTATTAATTATATAGATATAAAACAAAATGAAAATTAACTTTGGCAAATTAAAGGGTAGAAAAATTTTAATAGGAAAAAATAAGAGAATGCGCCCCACCCAAGAATTAAATAAGAAAAAAATATTTAGTCTTATAGAGATAGATGCTAATGATGTAGTATTAGATTTATTTAGTGGAACAGGAGCACTAGGCTTCGAGGCCGCCTCCTTAGGTGCTAAGGAGGTAATTTGAGTTGATAATAACATCGCCTCGACTCTATCTATTTCAAAAACTATTAAGAGCTTACAATTGGATGCAGAAAACTTTAAGGTTTACAAGAAAGATTTTAGAGAAGCCCTTAAAACCCTTGACATTAAACCGACTATCATTTTTTTAGATCCACCCTTCATTGCTACTAATTACTATGATCAATCATTAACTCTAATAGAAACCAAGAAAAAACTGTCTAAAGATGGAATAATAGTTTTAGAAATGGAGAAAATAAAAGAACTAAAGTTGCCCTCTGAATTTATAATTAAATCAACAAGAAAAATTGGAAATAAAAAATTAATTTTTATTCAATGAAAGGAACATTATGAATAGGGTAATATTAATAGGAGATTTCAATCCTATAAGAAAAGTGGATTTATATGTCATCAAAGACTTGCTAAAGTCTTATGATAAAGTCTATATCTTCATTAAAGATGAACATAAGACTAGGATTACCTTTTTAGATCGAACGAGACTAGTAGAAAAAGTAATAAAAGATATTCCACCGTCGAGCTTTGAAGTGTCGTATCTATTAAATGAAGAAAATATAAATAAAAGACTACTAGATGTTGATTCAAGAGTAATTGTTAGATCGATGATAGGAAGCGCAAAAACAAATGCCAAGGAAGAATATTTAATCGAAAGCATTAATTTAGAAAAAGAGGATTTTATGTTTCATTACTATTGTTTTCTTGATTTCGACAAAAATAAACTATTAGCTATACCAGAGGCGATTAAAAAGGATGTCTATAGAATATATGAAGAAAAATAAAATAATTATAATCACCGGCCCCAGCGGAGTTGGCAAAGGAACAATAATAAAAAAATTAATAGAGAACAAGAATTTAAATCTTATTTTTTCAATTAGTGCGACAACTAGAAAGCCAAGGGTAAACGAAAAAGACGGAAGTGAATATCACTTTGTAACTAAAGAAAAATTTACAAATTGAATCGAAGATAAGAAATTACTAGAGTGAGCAGAGTATGCCGGGAACTATTATGGCACACCCAGAGATTTTATTCATGCGCAAACCCAAAAAGGAAAAAACGTTATATTAGATATTGAAATCCAAGGGGCCAGAAATATTTTAAAGATGGATGATGAGTTTTTAAGTATTTTCATTTCACCTCCTTCGATTCGAGAATTAGAAGCTAGAATTAAAAAGCGTGGCTCTGAATCAAATGAGAGCATTGAGAAAAGATTGGGAATAGCAAGGACAGAAATGGAACAAGCCAACAAAGAAGGTATATTTGACTTATATGTAGTAAATGATCAAATCGCACTAACAGTAAAAAAAGTAGAAGAAAAAATTAGAGAGTATATAGAAAACTAATGGAAATAAATATAAAAGGAAATTCAATAATAGGAAAACGAAACAAAAATGAAGATAGCTTTATCTTCTTTAGGACTTTCGAAGGTTATTACGTTGTCGCAGTAGCAGACGGGATGGGAGGTCATCACGGCGGCGAAGTTGCAAGTAGATTATCTCTTAAGATATTAAAGAAGGAATTAGAAAACATTAAATTAAAGTCACAAGAAAACGCAAGCATTGAAAGAACACTTTTACATGTAGTGAAAAAAATCCACAATCAATTACTTAAAGCAGCGCAAGAAGAAAAATCTCTGATGGATATGGGAACTACTTTAAATTTTAATATCTTTCTTGAAAAAGAAAATGTCACCCTAAACATAGGCGACTCTAGAACAATAATGTATGATTTAAATTCTCTGAAACAAATCACTCACGATCAAAATTTAGCAAGTATAAAAAATATAGAGAATAAATTTTCAAGTAAAAAACAATTAAGAAATTACTTATATTCTTCACTTGGACCACGCAAGGAAACAAGAATTGATATTTACTTTACACCACGTAGCAAAAAAGGATTTACAATTTTAACAACTGACGGCGCTCACAATCATCTGAGCGAAAGAGAGTGAATTTATAAATTAAAGGACACCGTTCCCTTAGAAGACAAAGTAGACGGAATAATAAAAACGGCTTATGATAATAATTCAAAGGACAATATAACAGTGGTTATCGCAGAATATTAATTATGAAACATAAAGTCATTAATGATCAATATGAATTAATAAAACAAATTGGATCAGGAGCATCTGCTATAGTTTGACTTGCAAAAGATTTAAAAAACAATAGAGACGTAGCCTTAAAAATTGAAAAAGAAATGACTGGTGAAAAAGGTGAGCTTTCGAATAATTCTAAAAGATTCAGACTTGAAGCAGACACGCTCATGAAATTTGATCACCCTAACATTATTAAAGTATATGAGGTATTTAGCGTCAAAGGTAGACTTGTGATTGTGATGGAATACTTAGAAGGCGAAACTCTAGACTCTAAAATTAGAGGCAGAAGCAAAATTTCAATTGAAGACTCTCTGATATATTTAGAACAATTATTAGAAGCTCTTAGAGAAATCCATAGAGAAAATATAATTCATAGAGACTTAAAGCCGCAAAACATTTATCTTACAGTAACAAATAAAATCAAATTAATGGACTTTGGCATTGTTCAAGAGTCCATAGATCAAGAACTTACAAGACAAGGGAATGTTATAGGAACTGTAGAGTATATGGCTCCAGAGATATTAGGCAAAAAGGTCAAAGCAAACCCCACCTCAGAGATTCACTCCCTAGGGGTATTGATGTATAAACTATTAACGAACACATTCCCCTACGAGGTTAATTACTCCAATCAAAAGGAAACAGCATTAAATATCTTGAAAGAAGAGAGAGACTTAATAAACCTTCACAACAAAGACGTTGACATACACTTGACAAAAATAATAAACAAAATGATTGAAATTGAACCTATTGATAGGTTTAAAAATGCTGACGAAGTTTTAGAAGCGTTGGAAGAATATGCGAATACACCCATCAAACGGAGGCGATCCTCCCCGAGCGGTGAGCAAAATTTTCCCCAAAAACAAAAACTAATTTTAGGTATTTTGGTAGTATTAATTTTTGTTTTATTAACAGTAACGCTTATAATTACTTTAAATAATTAACTTAAGGAGATATTATGAAAGTATTAGCAATAGCAACAAACGGTTTTGAAGAAACCGAATTAATAGGAACAGTAGACAAATTAACAAGATTTGGACATGACGTCACAATGGCGTTTTCTTCAGATAAACCCTATGTTCAATCAGGACACTCAATCAAATTGGTTGTAGAAAAAACAATAAAAGGTGAGTTGAAAAATTTAGATCAATATGACGCTCTATTTATACCCGGAGGTATCGGAACTAAAAAACTAGGTGAATTACCAGAAACTGCTGCGATTTTAGCTCACTTTTTCGGCGAAGATAAATTCGTTGGAGCGATATGTGCAGCGCCATCACTTCTAGCACCAGGAGGATACTTAAAAGGTAAAGACGCTACAGTCTATCCTTCGAAAGAGTATGAAAAATTATTAAAGGATAATGGAGCAAATTTAAATCCAGACTTACCTAGTAATTTTGACAAAAACAAAGTAATAGTATATGTAGATGGAAAATTAATCACAGGAAATAATCTGGATGCAACTTTCAGATTCGCTGAAGAATTCGCTAAGATTTTGAAGAAATAGCAATTTTGCCTGTAATATAAATACCTATAACAACAGAACGTGGTCCAATATGAGCAATAATCTCAGGGGCCATTTTTGTTTTTAAGGAATTCTTTATATTATATTTTTCGAATAAGTTAAAAATTTCATCCTCGATGCCTGAATTAAGATCTATATAAAGAACCTTAGATTCATAGCCCATATCTTTTAATTCGTCTTGTTTTTCAATAGTTAATTTAATAGCGGCTTCAAGAGCTCCGATAGGAGTTCTTTTTTTGATTACATTTTCAGCATTAATAACTCCGTCATGAACTGTTATTATAGGAGTGACCTTAGCCGCGCTTCCCACTACGTATTGAAATTTATTTATCCGTCCGCCCGCGTAGAGTCATTTTAAATCTTGAGGGATTAAAAATCCGTACATAATTTCTTGAGCATCTAATAAAGCGACGAGTTGCTTTCAACTAAGTTTTTTTCTGTTTTGATAAATTTCTTCAAGGAAGAGATAAGTTCAAGGTGATATAAAGTCAGATTCATAGACCAGTACATTAGGGAACTTTTTAGCCACTAACTTTGCTGATTGATTTATTCCACTAAGGCCTTTTGATAGAGTAATTACTAAAACCTTATCATTCTCTTTGCTTGCCTTCTCTATTGTAGATTCAATATCTCCAAGCTTAGCACCCGCGGTCCTAACCTTGATTTTTGGATCCATGTTTTTAAACAAAAACTGATTATCAATATCAATTCCAGAAAATCTTTCTTCCTCGTTAAATTCAATTACTATCGGGATAAAGTAAAATCCCTTTTTTTCAGCCTCTTTTTTTGTGTACGCCGAAGAGGAGTCGACAATTATTCCAATTTTTTCCATTTTATTTTTCCTTTAAAGACATTACTTTATATGATATTCCAACAGAACCGGGACCCATGTGAGAAACTTGTTCAGGTGAAATTCAAGTTTCGATAATATCACTTTCTTCTAACTCGAAAATTTCCATTACATATTTTTTAATTTCATCAGTTCTTTCTCTGCTTCCCGCATATAAGTTAACTAGCTTTCACTCTATCTTTTGTTCTGTTAACTCATCTAATCTACTTTGTAACTTAGCGTGGATTTTTTTAACAGTAGATTTGATCGTTAAGCCCTTTAGAACTTCTTCTTTGAACTTTCCGCCATCCATTTGTAAAACTCCGTTTATTCTTGCGATGTTGCCAACTAAGTATTGTGTCCTAGTAATTCTTCCGCCTTTATAAAATCATCAAAAATCCCCAGGCATTAATCAACCCTGGTTATATGCAGAAGTTTCATCAAGAAGAAGATATAGCTCTTCAGGTTTTTTAATTTTATTTACCTTGTTGATCATCTCCTCTAGATAAAGATAAATCCAAGGAGAACATATATAAGAGTCATAAATATGAACCTTTCCCTTAAATTTTTTATTAGAGTCTACAACAACCCTAACAATATTTACTGTAGATGTCAAAAACTGTGACATACCAATAAATATTACCTCCTTGTGTTTTGTTAACGCTAGATCTAAAACTCTTTCAATATCTTTCGCTATCGGTGTAGATGTAGAAATAGTGGTAGAACCTTTTACCATTTTTTCATAGAGATCACTAGTTGTGATATCGTATCCCGCTTTATAAGTTTTTTCATTTAACTTAATTATTATTGGGATTACAAACACTCCTTTCTTTTCAGCTTGTTTATTTGTTAGATTACATGATGAATCAAAAACTATTCCGTACTTAGCCATTTCGCCTCCTAAATTTATATAATTATATTAAAATTAGAAAAGAACTAAACAATTTAATGAATAAAGAATTATTACGAAAGACAATGGAAGCTCCATCAGTGAGCGGAAATGAAGGCATACTAAGAGATATTTTTAGGGAAAATATAGCTAAAACAGGATTGGATCTATCATTTGATAATTTAGGTTCGATTTGAGGAATAAAAAAATCTTCTAACAAAAATGCTCCGACACTCCTTATTGATGCACATATTGACGAAGTAGGATTTCAAGTTACTAACATAACTAAGGAAGGTCTTGTTCAATTTGAGACATTATCATATGTTCACAAACAAACATTTCCCGGACTTTCATTATGTATCTATAACCAAGATCTAAGCGACTATGTCGTAGGAGCAATAATAGATAGCAAAAATGGATACTACTCAGAAAAATATACTCCAACAAGAATAGAAGATTTATTCCTAGATATTGGGGCGACCTCAAAAGAGGAAGCGATTAAGATGGGGGTCAATGTAGGTAACTCAATCACTTACAACCACAAGACATCATTTCAGGAAAAATCAGTGATTGGTAAATCCGCAGATAATAGAGTAGGCGCTACGATCATTCTTGAATTAATGGAATACATTAGCAAGAAGAGTTTTGACTACAACATTATAATAGGCGGTAGTGTACAAGAAGAAGTAGGAGTGAGAGGCGCAAGAACGTCGATGTATAAGTTTAAACCAGACTTAGCAATCGTAATGGACGTCTCTCCAGCGCTTTCAGAAGACTCTGAAGGGTTTGTCGGCAAGGGAACAATCTTAAGGCATAGCGACGCATTAATGATTACTCCAAAATCAGTTACTAACTTTATCAGAAAGCTCCTTGAAGAAAATAAGATTAAATATCAAGATTACTTTTCACGAGGCGCAACTAATGCAGGGATCATTCATATCTCAAATGAAGGATGTAAAACCATACCGATAGGATTAGTGGCCAAAAACCTTCACCGTCCAGCACAACTACTTAATGTAGAAGACTATGACGGGACATTAAAATTAGCACAAAAAATAATTGACACTTTAAACGCTGATTTTATTAAAGACTTTAAATAATTTATTTTAAAATGAATAGCAGTAAAACAAAAAAACCTATTATAAAAAAACCAGGAACTCTTAAAAGTTGAGAAAAAAAGACTGAGAGTTTTTTAAGCGAACTTGAAGAGAGAGGGATTCTACACGATAAATCCTTCAAAAATTCAAAAGAACTAGCGTTGTTTCTTTTTAATTCTGAGAAAGCATACCTTAAGAAAGATGGGAAGATTACCAATCTTTCATTTTATGTAGGAATCGATCCTACCGCAGACTCACTCCACATCGGTCATTATATGATAATTAATCTTGCTTATATAACTTGAAGTCACTTAGGGTTAACGCCAATCTTTGTAATTGGCGATTTTACAGCGACCATAGGAGATCCATCGGGAAAAAATTCAGAGAGAAAACTATTGGATTCAAAGACGGTTAGTCACAACGCTAGAAAACTAAAAGAACAAATAACTCTTCTTGCAAAAGCTGCAGGAATTCCTGAAGACGACTTTGCGATTATTAATAATAAAGACTTTTATAAAAAACAAAATTTAATAGAGTTTTTCAGAGAGTACGGAAAGTTGTTTAGCATTAACAATATGATAAAAAAAGAGGCTGTTCAAAATAGATTGAAAACAGGAATATCATTCACAGAATTTTCATATCAAGTGTTTCAAGCGATTGACTTTTTCAATCTTTATAATGACAAACATGAAAATGGATTAAAAACAGTAATTCAAGTAGCAGGAGCAGATCAATGAGGAAATATTTTATCGGGAATTAAACTAATTGATAAAAAACAAAAAAGTATCAACGATCCATTAATTAATGAAATCTTGAATAGCAATAATAAGCGGCTAACTCAAGGAATTACATCTAAACTTATTTTGGATCACAAAGGAAATAAGATTGGAAAAACCGGAGATGAGGTAGTTTGACTATTCAATGATAAGTATAGTGCACGCCAATTTTATAACTATGTTATTAATTTAGAAGATGAGACAGCAAAAAAAATCCTTCTTTCTTTAACGTCTATTGACGTTGAGAAAATAAAGTTAATTTTCAAGAAAAAAGTTGAAGGCAAAAAAGAAACAAGTAAAAAAATCCTTCAAGAATCTATTTTAGATGAGTTATGAGAAAAAATTATTAAACCCCTTAACGTTGGAATAAGTCCATGAAGAGAGTTTGACGCAGATAAAAAACTTGTGTGAAGCGGAACTAATCCCACCTCCAAATTAATAGGCAAAAATCTTGAAGGCCTTTTGTTTTACTCAGAAAGTCGGCCATCGCCGGGTGTGACTAACCAAAGTATTGTTCAACCCAAAGTGGAGATTAAACCAGACAAAGACGGAAATATCTCCTTAAGAGATACATTAATTGAAAAAGGATATGTTCGATCACGTAGAGAATATAGAGAATTTTTGAGTAGTGAGATAATCTTTCTAGAGGGTGAACTAGTAAGCGATGAGAACTATAAGATTAAAATCACAGAACTTGGTAACACTAAAACTAAAAAAAGTTGATTATTAATATCCGTTGGAAAAAAAAGAAGGTACATTATTCAGAAGAAAATGGTTAATAACAAGAGTGTATACTTGATATTACGAGCTTAAAGAATGAATTTAACAACTTTGCAAGGTATTGAAATAAGAAAAAGAATTTAATTTGTTTTTTAATAATTTGTTTTTATGTTATAAATAAAGAGGCAAATTTTTTGTCACCTTGAAATAATTGATTTAGTTATTAGATAATTAAATTCGTTTTTTTATAATGTTCTTTGAAAACTAAATACAACCAGCAATTCTTTTTTAAATGAGAGTTTGATCCTGGCTCAGGATTAACGCTGGCGGCATGCCTAATACATGCAAGTCGAACGAAGCACTTGTGCTTAGTGGCGAACGGGTGAGTAACGAATATCTAATCTACCCTCTAGAGAGGAATAACCATTGGAAACGATGGCTAATACCTCATAGTACATAGAGAGGCATCTCTTTATGTTTAAAGGCGCGTTTGCGTCACTAGATGATGAGGATATTTCGCATTAGGTAGTTGGTGAGGTAAGAGCTTACCAAGCCTGTGATGCGTAGCCGAACTGAGAGGTTGAACGGCCACAATGGGACTGAGACACGGCCCATACTCCTACGGGAGGCAGCAGTAGGGAATTTTTCACAATGGACGAAAGTCTGATGAAGCAATGCCGCGTGGGGGATGACGGTCTTCGGATTGTAAACCCCTGTTGTAAGGGATGAAAGTCTAGGATAGGAAATGATCTTAGTTTGACAGTACCTTACTAGAAAGTCACGGCTAACTATGTGCCAGCAGCCGCGGTAATACATAGGTGGCGAGCGTTATCCGGATTTATTGGGCGTAAAGAGTGCACAGGTGGTTGAGAAAGTTAATTGTTAAATCCCAGGGCTCAACCCTGGTCCGCAGTTAAAACTTCTCGACTAGAATATAGGTGGGGGTAGTAGAATTCCATATGTAGCGGTGGAATGCATAAATATATGGAGGAATACCAGCGGCGAAGGCGGCTACCTGAACTATTATTGACACTTAAGCACGAAAGCGTGGGGAGCAAATAGGATTAGATACCCTAGTAGTCCACGCCGTAAACGATGTACACTAGCTGTCGGCATAAGTCGGTGGCGCACCTAACGGATTAAGTGTACCGCCTGGGGAGTACGCACGCAAGTGTAAAACTCAAAGGAATTGACGGGGACCCGCACAAGTGGTGGAGCATGTGGTTTAATTCGACGATACGCGAAGAACCTTACCTACACTTGAAATGCTTGGCAATGCTATAGAGATATAGCGGAGGTCAACCGATGCACAGGTGGTGCATGGTTGTCGTCAGCTCGTGTCGTGAGATGTTCGGTTAAGTCCGGTAACGAGCGCAACCCTTGTCCCATGTTGCTAACATTAAGTTGAGGACTCATAGGAGACTGCCTGGGCAACCAGGAGGAAGGTGGGGATGACGTCAAATCATCATGCCCCTTATGTGTAGGGCTACACACGTGCTACAATGGTCGATACAAAGAGTCGCGAAATTGCGAAATGGAGCTAATCTCAAAAAGTCGATCTCAGTTCGGATTGGAGTCTGCAACTCGACTCCATGAAGTCGGAATCACTAGTAATCGTAGGTCAGCAATACTACGGTGAATACGTTCTCGGGTCTTGTACACACCGCCCGTCAAACCACGGAAGTCGGTAATGCCTAATATCGTTGTGCTAACCTTTTGGAGGCAGGCGCTTAGGGCAGGATTGATGACTGGGGTTAAGTCGTAACAAGGTATCCCTACCGGAAGGTGGGGATGGATCACCTCCTTTCAATGGATATTTTTTAGATTTTTTTTTCGGAAAACAAAATCACACTACATCTTGTTTTAAGATGAACAAAGAAGGTTGTATTTAGTTTTCAGAGAATATTAGTAAGGTCTCTCCGGTTATTAATCGGGGGGCTTAATATTTTTTGAAATTATTATTTTTTATAAAGATAGTAATTGCTCTTTGAAAACTATATATATTCTTATTAACTAAGATTTAAAAATTAGGAATACTCGTATAGGTCGATCTTTGATTGGCTTATACTAGTGAATAGATTGATATTGACGTATTTTTATAACTAAAAAGTTATTAAGGGCACAAAGTGGATGACTAGGGAAATGGAACCGATGAAGGACGTGCATACCTGCGATAAGTCTTGGAGAGCCGGAATGAGGCGTTGATCCAGGAATTTCCGAATGTGGAAACACACTCTGTAAAAGGGTATTTTCTAGCTGAATCTATATGCTAGAAAAGGGAAACCCAGGGAACTGAAACATCTAAGTACCTGGAGGAAAAGAAAGAAAAATCGATTCTGTGAGTAGCGGCGAGCGAAAACGGAAGAGCCCAAACTCATTTTCGAATGAGGGTTGTAGGACTGCTTATTATGAGTTACAAAGTGCAAATATAGAAGAACACAGTTGGAAAGCTGGGGCGTAGAGGGTGAAACCCCCGTATTTGAAATGTTTGTACCTCTTAGCAGTATCCTGAGTAGGACGGAACACGAGAAATTCTGTTTGAATCCGCGGGGACCACCCCGCAAGGCTAAATATTACCATTTCACCGATAGTGAACCAGTACCGTGAGGGAAAGTTGAAAAGAACCCCGGGAGGGGAGTGAAAAAGATCCTGAAACTTTGCTGCCTACAAAAAGTCAGAGCCCGTTAATGGGTGATGGCGTGCCTTTTGCAGAATGAGCCGGCGAGTTATGATGACATGCGAGGTTAAGGAAACGGAGCCGTAGGGAAACCGAGTCTTAATAGGGCGTGATTTAGTATGTTGTTGTAGACCCGAAACCAGGTGATCTATCCATGAGCAGGGTGAAGTCAAGGTAAAACTTGATGGAGGCCCGAACCAGTAAACGTTGTAAAGTTTTTGGATGACTTGTGGATAGCGGTGAAATTCCAAACGAACCTGGAGATAGCTGGTTCTCCCCGAAATAGCTTTAGGGCTAGCGTCATGATAAGCATTCTGAGGGTAGAGCACTAACTGTACGATGGCCCCAACTAGGGGTACTGATTACAAATAAACTCCGAATATCAGAAATGTATGCATGGCAGTCAGTCTATGGGTGATAACGTCCATAGGCGCGAGGGAAACAACCCAGATCGTCAGCTAAGGTCCCAAAATTATTACTAAGTGGTAAAGGATGTGTAGTTCCAAAAACAGCTTGTATGTTGGCTTAGAAGCAGCCATCATTTAAAGAGTGCGTAACAGCTCACAAGTCAAGGAATTATGCGCCGAAGATTTAACGGGGCTAAGTAATATACCGAAGCTACGGATTGTTTTTACAATGGTAGGGGAGCGTTCCATTCTAGATTGAAGCCAGACCGTGAGGACTGGTGGACTGTATGGAAGTGAGAATGCCGGCGTGAGTATCGATTGAAGGTGAGAATCCTTCACACCTAATGCGCAAGGTTTCCTAGGGAAGGTTCGTCCTCCTAGGGTTAGTCGGGACCTAAGGCGAGGCCGAAAGGCGTAGTCGATGGACAACAGGTTGATATTCCTGTACCGATATATGTAGGGATGGAATGACGAGGAAGGCTAAGTAATGCAGGCGACTGATTGGGCCTGTCTAAATAGTGAGGAGGTCAAGTAGGTAAATCCGCTTGATGTTAACTCTGGGCTATGATGGGGAGCGAACGCTTCGGCTAGTAGTGAAGTTACTGATGTCATGTCTCCTAGAAAAGTTTCTACCGCTAATACATATAACGCCCGTACCCATAACCAACACTGGTGCGCAAGATGAGTATTCTATGGTGAGCGAGATAACCGGAGCTAAGGAACTCGGCAAAATAACCCCGTAAGTTAGCGATAAGGGGTGCCTATTTCGATAGGCCGCAGAGAAATGTCCCAACCAACTGTTTATCAAAAACACAGCTCTCTGCTAAAGCGTAAGCTGAAGTATAGGGGGTGACGCCTGCCCGGTGCTTGAAGGTTAAGTGGAGTGGTTAGATTTCGATCGAAGCTACGAAATGAAGCCCAAGTGAACGGCGGCTGTAACTATAACGGTCCTAAGGTAGCGAAATTCCTTGTCAGGTAAGTTCTGACCCGCACGAATGGTGTAATGATTTGGGAGCTGTCTCGGCTTCGGACTCGGTGAAATCTTAGTCCCTGTGAAAATGCAGGGTAGACGCAGTAAGACAATAAGACCCCGTGGAGCTTTACTATAGGTTCACATTGGGATTTGGTACATCATGTACAGGATAGGTAGGAGACCTTGAAGCGAAGACGCTAGTTTTTGTGGAGTCATCCTTGGGATACTACCCCTGATGTATTGGATCTCTCACTCGCTACTCTTATCGAGTAGGAGGACAGTGTGTGCTGGGTAGTTTGACTGGGGCGGTCGCCTCCTAAAAAGTAACGGAGGCGTACAAAGTTACACTCAACATGGTCGGAAATCATGTGCGGAGCGCAAAAGTAAAAGTGTGATTGACTGTGAGACTTACAAGTCGAACAGGTTCGAAAGAAGGTTTTAGTGATCCGCCGGTTCATTGTGGAATGGCCGGCGCTCAACGGATAAAAGTTACCCCGGGGATAACAGGCTTATCTCCCCCAAGAGTTCACATCGACGGGGAGGTTTGGCACCTCGATGTCGGCTCGTCACATCCTGGAGGTGAAGTTGCTTCCAAGGGTTGGGCTGTTCGCCCATTAAAGTGGCACGCGAGCTGGGTTCAGAACGTCGTGAGACAGTTTGGTCCATATCTACTGTGTCCGTAGGAAAATTGCGGAGGGCTGCCCCTAGTACGAGAGGACCGGGGTGGACATACCACTGGTGTTCCGGTTGTCCTGTCAAGGGCACCGCCGGGTAGCTATGTATGGAATCGATAAGTACTGAAAGCATCTAAGTACGAAGCGAGCTTCAAGATTAATTTTCCCTCTCTTTATGAGTTAAGTCCCCTTAAAGACTATGAGGTTGATAGGGTGGAGGTGTAAGTGCAGTAATGTATTCAGCTGACCACTACTAATAGGACGAGAGACTTTTGAATAGGTTATAAAAAGCGTATTCTTAATTTTTGTAAAAAATCTTAGATTTGAATGTATATAGTTTTGAAAGAATAATTATTCTTTTAATAGAAATAAAGCGACATGATCGTCGTGACAATAATTAGTATAAATCCCTTTGGAATCAGCGAAGGAGTAGGTTGTAATAATTATTGTCGGTGACGATAGCAGAGGAGCTACACCTGATCCCATCCCGAACTCAGAAGTTAAGACCTTTAGCGGCGAAGGTACTGCATTTGCGGAAGAATAGCACATTGCCGACTTTTATGTAATTTATTTTGCATCGTAAAAAAAACATCTCTTTTATAGGGATGTTTTTTATTTATTCTAAATTTATTAAAAGATATATAATAAAGGAGTATAAGTTTTTATACTTTAAAATTAAAAAATTAATAAAAGGAGACAATCAATATGATTAATGTCAAGTCAGAATATGGAAAACTAAAAAAAGTTTTACTACATAGACCAGGACCCGAAACTGAAAACATGGGCCCTTCAACAATGGAAGAACTTCTTTTCGAAGATCCTTACTACCTAGAGCAAGCTCAGAGAGAGCATGACGCATTTGCAAAGACTTTTGAACAAGCCGGAGTAGAGGTCGTTTATCTAGAAGATCTAGTGGCACAAACACTAAAGCTTTCAAAGGAAATAAAATCTAAATTTTTAGAGCAATTTATTATTGAAGCGGGAGTAGCACTAAACACTGGACTATATAAAAGAACGCTAGAATTCTTAGAGTCAATTAAAGATGAAAAAGAATTAGTTGTTAAGGTAATGGGAGGAGTAAGGTACTCAGAACTAAAACCACCTCTAAAAGGAAAGATGTCATTAATCGAATACGCTATTGACGATATATTTGTTTTAGAACCGATGCCAAACTTAATCTTTACAAGAGACCCATTCGCTTCAATCGGAAATGGAATCTCACTGCACTCAATGAGCAAACCAACTAGAAGAAGAGAGACAATCTTTGCAGGATATATTTTCGAATATCACCCAGAGTATAAAGACACTCCAAGATATTACGAAAGAGATTTCAAATATTCACTAGAGGGAGGAGACGTAATGATTCTTTCTGATAAAGAAATCGCTGTAGGAATCTCTGAAAGAACTCAGGCTGACGCTATTGAAGAACTATCAAGAGAGATCCTTCATGATGAAAACTCAACAATAGAAACAATCTATGCAATCAACATTCCTAAGGGGAGAGCGTGAATGCACCTTGATACTGTCTTTACACAGATCGACAAAGATAAGTTTGCGATTTTTTCAAATCACAAATTTGACATCTTCAAAATCACAAGTGTTAAAAATGATCTACACATTGACCAAATTACACAGTCAATCGATGGTTTTTTAGCTGGAGTATTTGGCGTTAAGAAAGTCACACTATTCCACTGTGGTGGCGGAGACCCACTATATTCAGAAAGAGAACAATGAAACGACGGTTCAAACGTCCTTTCAATTGGTCCTAATGAAATCATCGTTTACAACAGAAATACTGTTACAAACAAATTATTAAAAGAAGGGGGAGTAATCGTACACGAAATCCCTTCATATGAGCTTTCAAGAGGCCGAGGCGGACCTAGATGTATGTCAATGCCACTTGAAAGAGAAGCGGTTAAATAACCAAAGGAGAAATTATGGCATTTAATTTAAGAAATAAAAACCTAATGACTGTTGCAGAATGATCAACAGAAGAGGTAAAACACGTTTTAAATCTTTCATGAGATTTAAAAAAACAGAGATATACTGGACAATCAATCAAAGATAGAACTCAAGGTAAGAGAAATATCGCAGTGATTATGCAGAAAGATTCAACAAGAACGAGGTCAGCTTTTGAAACAGCTGCCTTTGATCTAGGGATGAATGTTAGCTATATCGGTGGACAAGGTTCACAAATGGGAAAAAAAGAGTCAATCGAAGATACGGCTAAAGTTCTAGGGAGATTCTATGACGGAATCGCTTTTAGAGGTTCAGCACATGAAGACGTAGAGATTCTTGGAAAACACGCGGGGGTTCCAGTTTGAAACGCACTTACTGACGACTGACACCCAACACAGATGTTTGCAGATTATCTAACTGTGTTAGAAAACTTTGGAACGACAAAAGTAAAATTCGTTTACTTTGGTGACGCAAGAAACAATATGGGAAACTCATTAGCAGTAATGGCTGCTCACATGGGGGCTCACTTTGTAGCTGTTGCGCCCAAGTCACTATGGCCAGACGAAAAAGTTGTGAAAATAGCTAAGAAAATAGCTAAAAACACAGGTGCTAAAATCGAGTTTACTGACGATCCTAAAGTAGGAGCAAAAAACGCTGACGTAATTTACGGAGACGTTTGAGTTTCAATGGGAGAACCAGTAGAGGTTTGAAAAGAAAGAATTAGAGTTCTAAAACCTTATCAAATAAATGAGAAAGTGATGAGTTACGCTAAAAAAGAAGCGATATTCCTTCACTGTCTACCTGCCTTCCACGATACAGAAACTGTCGTTGGAAAAGACATCAAAAAACAGTTTGGATTAGACTCAATGGAAGTAAATGACGTTGTATTTAGATCTAATGCCTCTAAGGTATTTGACCAAGCTGAAAATAGAGCACACACAATCAAAGCGATTATGCTTGCGACATTAGGATACTAGTAATGGCGAAAATTGTTGTAGCACTAGGAGGTAATGCCCTAGGCAACACCCCAAAAGAACAAGAAGAAATAGTTAAGGTAACGGCAAAAACAATCGTTGATATCGTAGAGAAAGGCAACCAGGTTGTGGTCGTTCATGGTAATGGACCGCAAGTTGGGATGATTTCTCTAGCTTTCGACGAGGGAATTAAAGTAAATAAAAAAATTCCCAACATGCCTTTATCACTTGCTGTTGCTATGAGTCAAGGTTATATTGGACTTCATTTGCAACAAGCGATCAATAATGAACTAAATCTTCGAAAAATTAAAGACAAGAAAGCATTTACACTTGTCTCACAGGTTGAGGTAAAAGCTAACGACCCTTCATTTAAAGACCCATCAAAACCGATAGGACTTTTCTATAGTGAAGAGGAAGCAAAAGCTTTAGCTAAATCTGAAAACTGAGTTGTTAAAGAAGACTCTGGGAGAGGATGAAGAAGGATGGTTCCTTCTCCAAAACCGATCTCTATTTTAGAAAAAACTCAGATAGAAAAAATCATTAAAGAAGATAACGTCGTTGTCGCTGGCGGAGGTGGAGGGATTCCCACCATCATTAATCCAGACGGGACTAACACTATAATAGACGCTGTAATAGATAAAGATTACACAGCGGCAAAAATAGCTGTAGAAATAGACGCTGACGTCTTGATGATTATTACTGCCACTGACGGTATCTTTGTTAACTTTGGTACCCCAGAGGCAAAAAAACTCTCTAATCCAACAACTGAAGAATTAGAAAAATTACTTGGAGAAGGCGAATATCCAGAAGGATCAATGGCTCCTAAAGTAAGGGCTGTAGTTAATTTTGTTAAGTCTAAAAAAGGACGAAAAGCTTGTATTACAGAGCCTACAAAGGCAAAAGAAACCCTTGACAATAAAGCGGGTTCTTGAGTAATTAAATAATTATTTAATAATATTGTTTATAATTTATAAGTAAATGGGTTTTTCTTCATTTACATATTAAAAAATGAAAGGAGAAAAATATGCCTACAAAAATAACTAACAAGAGTATTGATTACTCTAGTTACAAAAAAACAGACCTTCAAGATCTTCTTGACAGAAAGGCGATTAGTTACAATAAGTCAGCTACTAAAGCTGAATTAGTGAAATTAGTCGAAACTTCTGCTAAGAATGAAATGGCTTCAACAAAGTCATCTTTCACTAAGAAAGCAACTGAAGGCAAAACGGCGACTTCTAAGAAAAAGAGAAAGTTTAAGATGCCTACGGCCTTTACGATTTTGCTTGCAATTATAATGCTAGCAATGATCGCAACATGGGCTGCACCTAGTGGTTTTTACGTCGGAGCAGAATATTATTCTGCCGGCCAACTTCCGTTAGGTCTCATAGACGCGTTCATGTCCCTTGGTAAAGGGTTCCTTGACGCAGCTTCACTAATCTTCTTCCTATTTGGAATTGGTGCATTTATTAACATAATCATCAAATCCGAAGCCATGGAAGCCGCCTTGGGAACTTCTCTGAAGAAGCTTCATAATAAGGAAATGATATTAATACCTTTCCTAGTGTTATTCTTTGCTTTAGGTGGAACAACTTACGGTATGGCTGAAGAAACGCTTGCGTTCTATGCTATCCTAGTTCCAATCTTTATTTTAGCAGGGTTCGACGCTATGACTGGTGTTTTCGTAATCCTATTAGGAGCAGGTGTAGGGGTATTAGCTTCAACAGTTAACCCGTTCGCAATCGGTGCTGCCGTAGATGCAGCCGGAACGGGAATTACAGTTGGTGACGGAATGGTATTCAGATGGATTTCATGAGTCGTCTTCTACTTAGCTGCTGTCGGATTTATTCTATGATACTCTCATAGAGTTAAAAAAGATATCTCACATTCATATCTTGATGAAAAAACAAGAAATGATCACGAAGAATGAGCTAAATCAGCCTACAACCTAGAGCAAATTCCTAAATTTGATTGGCGAAGAATAACAACACTAGTTCTATTTGGACTATCACTTGTATTTATGGTATTCGTACTTCTTCCTTGAGACGCATGAGGCATTACTGGATTCGTTAGCATGAGTGAATGAATTCAAGCAAATGTTCCATGATTATCATCGAGCGGCGCGTGGACCATAGGATGATGATACTTCCTTGAACTTGGAGTGTTCTTCTTCCTAATGGCAATCGTGATCGGTCTTATTAACAAAAACAAAGAAAAAGAATTAGTTAGTAACGCCGTTCAAGGAGCTTCTGATATGATGGGGGTAGCACTAGTTATCTCAATCGCAAGAGGTGTGTCCGTTATCTTAGCTGGACAAGGCGGTGCAATTACAGGTGTGACTGATTCATCAGGAGCAATTGTAGATTACGCTGTTAGTGCAGGAAACTACGAAACAACCTTAAGTGCGTTGATCGCTAGTGGTCAAGATGGACTATCTGTTGCACAATGGACAGAAATCCTAGGCGCGCAGACGGTGACTTATGTTAACCCAGAAGGCGCAATAGCCTACGAAGTTGTATTTGGTGACCCTGGAGCATTCTCTAGTGAATCTGGTATAACGGTTGACCTAACCTCAACATTGCTAAATGGAATGTCAGGAATCTCGAACTTATCGTTCACTTGATATAGTATATTAGTTTACATAATTTACTTACCATTATCATTCCTAATTCCTTCAACTTCAGGACTTGCTGGTGCGACCATGGGTGTCATGGCTCCATTAGCGGACTCTGCAGCTGCAGGATGAGGCGTAGATCCAAATACTGCTGTAGCAGCAACTATTACAGGATTTGCATTTGCTGAGGGAACAATCAACTTAATTACCCCAACATCTGGTGTAGTTATGGGTGGTCTAGCCATCGCCCGAATCCAATATGGAACATTCCTGAAGGCAGTTTGAAAATTCCTATTATTAATAGTAGTACTTTCAATCTCTCTAATGGCTCTTGGTTCAATAGGTGATTCACCATTAATTGGTCTCTAACCAAAAAATATAAAAAAAAGGACATTGTCCTTTTTTTTTTATATAACTAAATTAACATGAACAAACCAATGAAAAAAACAGACCTAAATATTTATAAAGAGGACTTTATAAAGACACTAGGAGAATTTATTAAAATTCCATCTTATATACAAGACATTAAAGATTACCCCACTAAAGAAATGAAACAAATCCTAATGTTGTTTCAAGAGAAGGCAACGTCTTTCGGATTTAAAACAAAGATAGATCCAAAGTCGCACTGAGGATATTGTGAGATCGGAGAGGGAGAAGAACTAATAGGGATATTAGGACATCTAGACGTTGTCGCTCCTGGAGACTTAGATACATGAGATAGCGATCCTTTTACATTAAGAGTCGCTAAAGATAATACAACTATCTTCGGAAGGGGCGTAGGAGACGATAAGGGACCCGTAGTGCTTTCACTATATGTGCTGAAGGCCATTTTAGACTCAGGAGTAAAACTTAACAAGAGAATAAGAATTATCGTAGGGACTGATGAAGAGTCACTTTGAAGAGGAATAGGCGAATATTTAAAAACAGAAGAAAAACCCAAAATAGCATATACGCCTGACTCAAAATTTCCATTTACATATGTAGAGAAAGAACTTTGACAATATAACATTAGAGGACCTAAATGACTTAATAAGAATAAGTTTAAATATGGAAAGGGTTACAACTCAGTTCCAGACTCAGTTACTTATAAAGGTGAAGAGTGACAGGCAGTTACTGCAAATGCAATCAATAAAGGTTATAAGATAAAACGTCTAGTAAATGGTGTTGAGTTTATAGGAAAGACGATCCACGCAAAAGACGCAGACAAAGGTGAGTCAGCGATATTGAATTTCATTAATTCACTACCTAAATCTCTAGATCATCCTATGGTTAAATTTATTAAAGATAATTTTGGTCAAGGAATGGCTAAAAAAATATTTGGAGTGGTCAAAGATAAAGATTCAGGAATTCTCACAGCCAACATAGGAGTTTTAGATTTCAATGGAAAAGAAACAATGATCGGTATAGACTCAAGAATCCCTGTATCTTCTGATTCTGTTACTCTCTCTGATTTAATTGATGAGAAGGCACAAGAGTATGGTTTATCTTATGAGAGATATGACACACTAAAAAAAGTTTATATGCCTTTAGACTCAAAAATAATCAAAGATATGACAAGTAGTTATGAAAAAATCACTGGAGAAAAAGCTGTACCTTTAAAATCTGGGGGAGCGACATACGCAAGAGCTCTTGATAATTGTATAGCGTTCGGACCGAAGTTTCCCGATGAAAAATCTAATGAACATCAATCGAACGAAATATCAGATATAAACAATTATTTAAAGGCGGGAGAGATATATATAGACTTTCTCTTGAACCAATTAAAAAACTAATAAAAAAAGTCGAGAAGACTTTTTTTTATTTATATTAATTTCTATTATTATTATCTCATAGTGTAATAATATGAAAGCAGTTTGATATCCCAATCTTAAAGTAAAAAAGGGTGATGTTAGAACGGTTAAAAAAATAAGACCGTCAAACACCAGTATCTATCTAAAGATTTTCTTTGGAGCTCTTTTAATCTCGATCGCTACTAGATGATTTATTATTTTTGCCGGTGTTTATTCAGCGGGATTATCAGGGGTCTCACAGGGAGCGTCATATTTACTATGAGATACATGAGGACAATATGCCTTTGATCCATCAAAACAGACAGTCTTTGAAAATATTGCCTTTTGACTGTTTAATATTCTACTTAATATTCCCATCCTAATATTCTCTCTAAAAAGATTTGGTAAGAAGTTTTTAGTATACTCTTTACTAGCATTCACCATATCAGCGGCCATAGGAATTGGATTCGCAGCAATCCCTTATGACTTCTTCTCTCTAACGAGTATTAATCAAGATACTGTAGCTATTGTCTCCGCCGTAATTGGTGGTGCCATATTAGGAATTGGGGCAGGGTTAATATTCTCTGTTGGTGGTTCCGCTCTTGGCGTTGATCCAATATCTAAACACCTACAAAGAAAATATCTTATAAATATCTCTATAGGGCTAACCATATTTACTCTAGCGAATTCATTGGTATGAATGTCAATTAATGGCGCGGTTAACGGGACCATCACAAGCTTTGATACGTTTATGCAAGAGACCATATTCTCCATCAGCTTTCTATGTACAATAATGCTTTTAGCGGTCTATTCAATCACCATAGCTTTTGTATATCCATCATTAAGAAGATTTTCAGTTAGCATCAATTCTTTAAACAAAGATAAAATAATCCAAAAATTAAAAGAGACGAACTTCAATAGAGGATTTACTATTTTTAATGTGACTGGCGGCTTTAGCGAGAAAGAAAGAGACATGGTTCAAATCGTTATTAACTCGGAAGAGTTATATGATCTTTTAGAAATCATTAGTAGCGCTGATAGTTCAGCCTTTATATCAATAACTGAAATTAAAAGAATCTATGGAGACTTTACTGATTTTAAAGAATCACAAGGTTATTCTTCACAACAAAAAAAAGATATTAAAAAACAAACAAAAAAAATTAAAATCAAAAAACAAAAAAAAGCAGAATCTAAAAAATTGAAAGAAGATATTAAAAGCGAGAAGAGTGATTAATGCTCACTTTTCCCTATGGTTCACCAAGGCAATAACATATTAATAATTTATAATTACTATATGGATTTTAAGCAGCAAATTAAAATGTTAAAAACAAAGGCGAAAGTTAATTTTTCTCCCGAAGAAGAATTATTACTCGAACAAGATTTAAAAGAGTTTATAGACGCCTTAGAATTATTTGAAAAAATCAACACTAAAAATATAGATGAAATAATTTTCCCCTTGGATAACGTATTCACAACTTTAAGAGAAGACGAGTATGAACCTTCAAGTCAAGAAACTATTTTGAAAAATTCACAACACAATAAAAATGATTTTTTTATTTTAAAGGATGAAGTTAATGAAAATAAAAATTAATGATCTTAACTTATCTCAAAAAAATAGCAAAGAGATTATAAGCACATTAAATGCTTATCAACAACAAGTCATCAAAGAAACTAAAAAAGATAATCCAATTATTCGGAAGGTAGATTTTTCCAAGTTTTTAAATTTAGATGACTTAGGTAATGGGAAATTAAAAGGTGATATTTTTGCAATAAAGGATGTCTTTGCAAGACGAGGTGAGTTTGTCACTGGAGGAGCGAGAATTCTCGAAAATTATAGAACGCCATTTTCCTCATCGACTTTTGAAAAATTAATTGAGGAAGGAGCGATTCCATTATTTTCATCTAACCTCGATGCACTAGGTATGGGCGGTACTGGATTGACCTCTTCTTTTGGAAAAGTAAAAAATCCTTTATTGCCTAATAATATAATTGGTGGATCCTCATCAGGATCAGCTTACCTTGTAGCCAATGGAGACGTGTCCTTTGCGATAGCGTCTGATACAGGAGACTCAGTGAGAAGGCCAGCAGCCTATTCTGGAATAGTGGGATTTAAACCAACGTGAGGATTAGTTTCAAGATATGGCGAGTTCGACTTCGCGCCCTCTTTTGATACAACCGGATGGTTTACAAATACGGTGACAAAATCCGCAGAGATTGCTGACGTATTAATTAAGTTTGATCCCAATGATAGCTCCTCAATAAAAAGCAAACAAAGCGATTACTTAAAAAATTTAGAAACGAAAAATAATTTTACCATAGGGGTAATATCACCAATTTTAGAAGAAGTGAAAGATAAAGAAATTTCTATTAACTTTAATGCAATACTCAAAAAAGCCGAAGAGAAAGGTATTAAGATAAAAAAAATCGATGTGGACTTAAATATCTTAAGGACTATATTAATCGTCTATAGAATAATTACTTCAATAGAGTCATTTTCTTGCTACGCCTCACTAACGGGATTTCTATTCGGTGAAGGTTTTGAGAATAAAAATGGGTTTGAAAAAGACTTAATAAAAACCCGAACAGAAAATCTCCCATATGAAGTTAGAAGAAGATGAATGTTTGCGATGCAGATACTAGAAAGCAAAGAAGACTTTTATCCAAAGGCAAGAAAAATGAGAAATTTAATTAACAAAGAATTAAGTAAAATTTTTTCAAAAGTTGACGCTCTAGTAATGCCCGCACATTCTAAATTGCCCCCTTCACTTGAAGAGGGAGGGGAATTAAATTATTCATCACTATTGGATAATTATTTAACCCTATTTAACGCAAATGGCTCACCCTCAATAACAATCCCAATGAATAACGACAGAAGTAAGCCGACAGCGCTAAATGTTACGACGAGCCCTTTTAAGGATTTAGAGTGTCTACAAGTAGCAAAGATATTGGAGGACTTAAATGAATAAAAAATATTACTATTCATTTGGGGTTGAAATCCATGCTCAGTTAATGACAAAATCCAAAGCCTTTTCTAAGGCTAAGGCGGATAATTATTCGACTCCAAATACTCATGTACATCCATTCGACTTAGGTTATCCAGGTTCTAAGCCAATCGTTAATAAAAAAATGGTTGAGCTAAGCTATCGTCTAGCAAAAAATCTTAATATGAAAATAACTGACATCATCCTTTTTGATCGTAAAAATTATTTTTATCCAGATTTAGGTCCGGGTTATCAAATCACCCAACACTTCAATCCAATCGGCATTGATGGAACGATAGTAATTTCCACACCAAACGGAGATAAAAAAATTCTAATAGAAAGAATTCAAATGGAGCAAGACACCGCTAAGCAAATAGTTAAGGATGGATTTAGATACTTTGATTTTAATAGGGCAGGGATTCCTTTAGTAGAAATTATTTCGGATCATAAACAATTAAATTCTATCGATGAAGTTATTAGTTATATTAACAACATAAGACAATTGCTCAACTACTTAGAAATTTGCGACACTAGTTTAAATAAAGGAACATTTAGAATAGACGTAAATGTATCTATCTCTCCTAAAGAGAATTCATTCGGACCAAGAACAGAGATAAAAAATCTTAATTCTATGAAGAATATAAGAAGTGCATTAGATTTTGAAATTAAAAGAAAAATAACTTCAGCAAACAACAATGTTATAGAAGAAGTAGAGACTAAGAGGTTTGATGAAAAATCTCAATCGACTATATTAATGAGAAAGAAAAATACACAAAGAGAGTATATGTTTTTTCCAGAGGCGAATATCTTACCAATAAAACTAGATGCTAAATTGATATCTAGTTTTGAGAAATTTGACCATGAAAATTTCTTCACTTACAAAAATCAAATGATAGAAAAAGTAGGCTTAAAAAATATCGATCAAATTTTATTTGATCACAAACTTTTTATGATTTTCAAAAAACTAAACACATCCCTTGAAGTAGAAAAGTTTGCAAATATTATTACGAATAAATTAACTCGTTCAATTAATATAGAAATCCCAAAAATTTTTACAGAAAAAAAACTTGATGAAAATCTAGTTTATTCTGACGAGTATATAGAAGTCTGAAGAAGAATAACGATATTAATTTTAAATAAAAAAAACATAAGTGAAAAAGAAATTGTGTCATTATTTAGAGATATCATAAACGATAAAAATTTTAACAAGTTAGACACTTTAGAAAAAATTGAAGTGGTATCAAACAAGGAAATAGAAACAACAATCAAAAACTTAATTAACGAGAGTGACAAGTTAAAAAAAGAATTAGTCGCAAGACCAGACAGAGCACAAAAGTACATAGTCGGTCAGATTATGAAAGAAACAAAAGGGGCAGCCAACCCTCAAGAGGTAATAGAAATAATAAAAAAATTAAATCTAATATAATATGAAAATTTGAAAATCAATTACAATAACACTATTATTCGTCCTTCTACTAACTTTTCTGTTTCTCTTTTCGTGAGGCTGAATACCAGCTATAGTTTTTGGAGTAATGATCATTGTTTTATTGTTTATTAATTGAGGCGGAAGTTTCCCCAACTCTATATTAAATTTTCTTAAAAACAATAGTCTCTTAAGAAGAATAGAAAAACAATCAGATGAAGAAATTGAAAATTATGGAAAGCACGTAGCAATTGGTTTAAGTGGAGGAGTTGACTCTGCAGTAGCCGCGCATATATTACTTAAAAAAGGTTATGAAGTAACGGGATTTTTTATGAAAAATTGAGATAGAGCAACAAACCAAGAAAACAACAATATTTTAACAGAAGAGGAAATCTGCTCAATCGAACAAGATTGAGAAGATGCGAAAAAAACAGCTGATCAATTAGGGATTAAATTAATTAAAATAAATTTTGTTAAAGAATATTGAAACCTTGTGTTTTCTAGTTTTCTTAGAGATATAGAGGAGGGGAAAACCCCCAATCCCGACATCCTTTGCAATAGATATATTAAATTTGGAAAAATGATTAGTCATATTACTGAAGAGTATCCTGATATAGACTACATCGCCACAGGACATTATGCTAGTATTGAAAAAAATGACGACAAGTATTATCTTAAGGAAGCGAAAGATCCAATTAAAGATCAAACATATTTCTTAGCAGAAGTAGATAAAAAGATTTTTTCTAAGATTCTTTTTCCACTTGCTAAATTTGACAAAAGTGAGGTAAGAGCAATCGCAAACCTCTTACATTTAGAAGTCGCAAATAAGAAGGACTCAATTGGCATTTGCTTTATAGGAAAGCGTAAATTTGCTAAATTTATGGAAAACTATTTAGACAAACAAATAGGAAATATAGTTAAGACAGAAACTAATAAAGTAATCGGAAAACATCAAGGAGTCAATTTTTACACCATTGGTCAAAGAAAGGGATTAAGTTTAGGGGGGCAGACAAAAGCGCACTTTGTCTCTGGGAAAGACGTCGCTAAAAATATACTCTATGTATCAGAAAGAGATAACGAAGAGAAACACCTTAAAGACAAAATCACCGCCATTAACTTTAATGACTTAAGCGATGATATTAACTCATTTATCAATAAGGATCTAGAGGTTAAGACAAGACATTCCGCAACGAAGTATGATGCGCGATTACTAAGTGTAAAAACTAAAAATGATATTATTAGCATAACTATAAAAACTAACAAAAAAGTAGAATTTGTTACACCAGGACAGGAACTTGTTTTATATCATGAGTCAATTTGTTTGGGAGGCGGAGTAATAGTTTAATGAGACATCTTAAAATCAAATTTTTTTCATACATTTTAGCTTTAACTATTTTAACAATAGGTGTTATTTTAACAATTGGATTGGTAGTTGGAGAAACAAACAACTCAATATTTGCATTGATGAGACTCCCAGCAATATGAGGAATTTATGCAGGTTTGTTTTTTATATTCCAAGTACTTATTTTGCTGATCGAAAGTAAAAAAGTAGGAACCCTATTAAGTAAGATAGTGATTTTATTTTTCCTCAGTTCGTTCCTATTAGCATTACTCCCTATGGCGCAAGCGTGAGTTTTACAATCGTTATATATTTTACCCTCTCCAAGCACAGAACCCTCGATAATATTATCCATAATTTTCATTACCTTAATTCAGATAGTGATGATTCTTTTATTCGCGTTTTTAATAAAATTTATATTCTCGGCTGAGACAAAAAATTCGCAGGATGAATTCATTAAAAGAAAATTCTTCTTCTTAACATTATTCAATTATGGAGTTGAATTACCCAACGAAGATTACCTTATTATTTCTAAAAAAAGACGAGGACAAAAATACGAAGCGATTGTAAAATACATAAATTCAGATGATAAAATAGAAAGCATTACATTTTCTCCAATGGATGAAACTTCTATTACAGGTGAAGGAAAACAGAATATTACCAAAGACTTATTTGTTGAAGATTTATTAAAATTTAGCAAAAAAAAGAATATAAATAAAATTATAGTTATCTACGAACTAGAGGAACCACCTTTAGTATATGGAGAAGTTCCGAAAGAAACAAAACTTTATACTTTCAAAAACTTCAACAATGAGATAGGAGAAGAATTATTATATGAATATTACTACAAAAATGAATAGAGCCGTATTTGTCGACCTTGATGGAACAATAGTGAAAGGTCGCGAGTCACAGCCATCCGAAGAAGATATAATAGCTTTAAAAGACATTCAAAAGAGAGGTCACTTTTTAGTCATTTGCACTGGAAGAAGCAAAATGGATCTTCTTGAAACTTATGGACATATAAGATTTAATCACTTCGCAGATTGAGTGATATATTCTTCAGGCGCAGTAATAGAAAACTTAAAGACGGGCGAAGTATTAAGTAAAATTCCAATGTCGAGTAGTGAAGCAAACACCTTATTAAATTACGTAAAAATGCTTGATGGAATTATAAAGTTAGCTGAAGATAGAGATTTATACACAGATAGAGACACTTTAAAATGAAACATAATTAAAAAAACAAAAAAACTAGAGAACAAACCACTTGATAAAATGATAGTCACAAGAGAGGGGAGAAACAAGATAGGGATATTCGTGTATACCTCAAAACATAAAACTCGTTTACTGTATGAAGAATTACTCAAAAAATTTCCTGATACTAACTTTTCGATTACAGGATCAAGATTATTTATCGAAGCAACAGATAAAAGAGTAACAAAAGGTCTAGCGATCGATATTCTAGCAAAACACCTAAACATTGATTTAAAGAAATCTATAGCAATAGGAGACTCATTAAATGACGCTTCTATGTTAAAGGTGGTCGGACTTCCCATAATGATGAAAAACGGATTTTTTGAATTAGAAGAAATTGCAAAAATTAAAACCTCATTCACTCATAAAAAATCAGGAGCATCCAAAGCTTTAAAAGTAATTTGAGAAGAGGAAGAAAAATATTTTGATAATTAACAAATTATCTAAAATTTAGAAAAATAATTTTATTTTATTAATTTATTTTTTAAGAAGAGTATGAGCAACCAGGTTCAGTGATTTCCAGGACACATGTCCAAAACTTTACAAGAGTTTAAAAATTTAGCTCCAAGAATAGATCTATTTATTGTTCTGTTGGACGCTAGAGCCCCAAAGTCTTCTTGAATTGATTCTTTTGATGATTTAGTAGCGTCAAAAAATAAGTTGGTCATTTTCACAAAGTGTGACAAAGTGAATAGAAAAGATTTAGCTTACTGAGAAAGTTACTACAATAAAAAAAACATACCAACTTTATTATTCGATATTAATCATCAAAAAATAGCCAAAAAGAAAATTATTAATTTTCTAGATAATCAGAAATCAAAAAAATTAATATACAAAATAGTAATTCTAGGAATTCCCAATGTAGGAAAATCAACAATACTAAACGTACTTACTGACTCAAAGAAAGCCAAAGTGGAAGACAGAGCCGGTGTGACAAAGATGAATTCATGATACCAATTAGAAAAAAAATATTGGATACTAGATACCCCAGGAGTATTACAACCCAAATTTGAGAACGAAGGACAAGGAATTATTTTATCGTCGATTGGATCAATTAAAACAGACATTCTCCCACTATTTTTTGTGAGCTTAGAATTGACTAAGATATTAGCCTCTAAAGAGGGGAGTTCGATAGATTTAGATATTGATAATATCGAGCCATGACTACAACAACAACAAAGAAGTAGCAGGCTGCAAGAGAGAGACTTTTATAAAAATTTTATAAAAAACTTTCAGAAAGGAAAATACGGAAAATTAATATTAGATGAAAAAAAAGTTTAAAATTACTTAAATAAGTCTTATAAATTAATGGATATAAAAAAATGGAAAATAGATTAGTAATAGTTGAGTCACCGAACAAAATAAAAAAAATTCAATCATACTTAAGTGAAACCGAGTCAGATAATGTAAACTGAATTGTTTTGGCATCAGTGGGACACATCAGAAATTTAAAGATATATGGCACAGAAAAACGTTTAGGGATTGATCTTGAAACGATGGAGCCTTCTTATATTCTTGATAATAAAAAAAAGGAAACAATAGAAAAAATAATTAATGGTGCAAAAAAAGCGTCTAAAATTTACATAGCGACTGACCCGGATAGAGAAGGGGAGTCAATCGGTTGACACATAAAGGAAGTAATTAAAGAATCAATTCCTGAAACCAAAAATGTACCTCAAATAGAGAGAATTAACTTTAATGAAATAACAAAAAAAGCGTTAGAAGAGGCCTTAAAAAATCCTTCATCAATTGATATGGATTTAGTAAAAAGCCAAGAAGCGAGAAGAATTTTAGATAGAATGATAGGATTTCGTTTCACAGCACTTGTAAAACAAAAAGTTGAAGGTCAAAGCGCAGGGAGAGTAAAATCAGTCGTTCTAAAACTAATAGTTGAAAGGGAAGATGAAATTAAACAATTTAAACCCGATTTCTGATGAACTATCAATGGAAAAATTGATGACGTAGTGATCAACAATTCAACAGCAAAGTATAGAGAAATTAAATACGACACTTTTGAAGAAGCGCAATCAGTCATTGAAAAACTAACAGGAAATTTCATTTACGTAGACTCAAGAAGTATTAAAAAAACCATTAATCCACCAAAACCATTAGAGATGGCGACATATCTAATGGGGATGTATTCAACCTTTGGAATAAATAATAGTAGCGCCACAAGAGCGATCCAATCATTATATGAGGAGGGATTAATCACATATCCTAGAACGGACTCTACAAGAATTTCTAGCCAGGACTTTTTAAAATCTATTCAAAAAAACATTGAGACCACTTATGGAAAAGAATATTGAAAAGGGTCTCCTATCGCCGTAAAGCCAAAAACAAAAACAAAAACCAAAAATCAAGATGCCCATGAAGCGATTAGACCCACTAATCTCTCAAAACATCCTTCAACAATTAAAGGTTTAAAGACAAATGAATTAAAGGCATACACTTTGATTTATTTTACAACCCTAAAATCATTTATGACTAGCGGACTAAACGAATCAATCAGTGAACTCTATGAGGACAACAAACAATATTTCGTTATTAAAAAATCTATAGTAATTGAACCAGGGTTTAGAAAGGTAGACGGAGTAAAACCCACAAAAATTACCGCACCTGAAAAATCAATCACTATTGAAAAAAAATTGATAGAAATCGAAAAGAATCAAACGCATCCGCCCAAAAGATATAACTTTGCATCAATTATTAAAAAAATGAAACAAGAAGGGATTGGGAGACCGTCAACATATTCATCAGTTACGCAAGGTTTATTGAATTATCATTACCTAACCAAAGATACTGGTGCCTTTGTACCGACGGAGTTAGCCTATGATGTAAACAATCTACTTTTAAAGCAAGGATCATTCAATGACATAATTAATGTTAATTTCACAAATGAAATGGAAGACACTCTAGATTTAATTGCTAAAGGAGAGTCAAGTAAGAGTGACTTCCTTAAAAAATTCTGAAAAGAGTTCGAGCCTAGAATCGATAAAGCATTGGAAGAGTTACCGAAAAAACCACCGAGAAAAACAGGTAAACAATGTCCATTATGTGGACGTGACCTAATAATTAAAAGAGGACGCTTTGGAGAATTTATCGGTTGCGAAGGATTCCCAGAATGTAAGTACATTAGTTCGATGAAAGAAAAACCAAAAATGGTTCCAAGCAAACTAGGTGTTTGTCCCAATTGTGGATCGGATTTAGTAGTTCGAAAAAACAGATTTAGAAAAAATTATTTTATAGGTTGCTCTAAATATCCAGAGTGTAAGACAATCCTTGACGAAGAAAAAACAAAAATTATTTTTGAAAAAATGGGAATAGAAAACGAAGTTAAGAAAAAAAACTAACTTATTTTTTAATCAATGACGATGAACGAAAATGTTTTACTTATAGAAAACATCGAAATAAAAATTTACAGAAAAAAAATTGACAAGATGTCTCTAACCGTTAAAAGAAATGGTGATGTTATATTATCTTGTCCCAATTGAGTAGATCAAAAAACAATTGAAACATTTGCTAGTGGAAAGATTGACTGAATTAGAAAAAGCAAAGAAGAGATAAAAGAAAAACTTAAAGAGCTTAAAAAGTTAGAAAAAAAATACACCATGGGAGAAAAATTTCTATTTAAGGGGACAAAACATGATTTGGTGTATTTTAAATCAACTAATAATATAAATGCTTATTTAACGCCTTCCAATCAGCTTTTTATAAACGCCGATAAAAACACGACACTAAGAAGCAAAAAAAAATTCGTCGATGATTTATATCGAAAGGAATTACAAAAAGAACTAAATCGCTTAATCCCATTGTGATCAAAAAAAATGGAACTGCCTATACCAGAATATAGAATAAAAAATATGAAAACTAGATGAGGCACTTGCAATTCCCTTGAAAAGAGAATTTGAATAAGTTTAATGTTAATTGAAAAACCGTTTAGTTGTATAGAATATGTCGTAGTTCATGAGTTAGCGCATTTAATAGAATCCAACCATTCAAAGAGATTTTACAAAATTCTCGACAAATACTACCCACGCTGAAAAGAGATAGAAAAACAACTATAAAAAAGTTGTCCATTTTAATAAATCCTTTTTTTGATATAATTTTAAAAGATTAAAAACTAAAAAAACAAATATATGAATTCAAGGGCCGTGCCTTTATTTTAAAAAAGGTTCTCTTGTTAGAAATATATTGAAGAAAAAAAACGAAAGCATTTAAAACATGGAAAAAAATTTATCAAAAGATAAAACTGAAAACAAAAATTTCAAAAAACACACAAACCCAAGGGAAAACAATAATCAAAGGAACTTCCCACAATATGACGCATTTAGAATTGTTTCTAAAGATACAATATTAGAACATGGTACTAGATTTGGTCACCAAGTAAAAATTTGAAACCCTAAAATGAAACCATTTATTCAGAGGGCACCAAAAAACAGTAACGTCAGACAGAGAAATAAAATTCATATCATTAACACTGTAGCAACGGTAAAATCATTGGCCTTTTCTTATAAACAAATAGAAAAAATTGCTGCAAAAGATGGTACGTTTCTTTTTGTAGGAACAAACAATTTTTCTAAAAAAACAGTTGAGGAAAACGCTCAAAGAGTAAACGCATTTTATGTGACACATAGATGACTTGGTGGGACCCTAACAAATTTCAAAACTATTCAAAATTCAGTGAGAAGATTACGAACACTTGAAAGATTAGAGAAAGAAAATTTTAAAGGTTACACAAAAAAAGAGGGTCTTGAAATGAGAAGAGAACTTCAAAAACTAGAACAAAACCTAAGTGGGATAAAACATATGAGAAAACCGCCTAGTGCATTAATAGTTACATCTATTATTGATTCAAAAATAGCGATAAAAGAAGCTCAGAAATTAAAGATACCTATCTTTGCAATCGCAGATACAAATACCGATCCTTCAATAGTTAATTACCCAATACCCGCGAATGATGATGGCTCAAAATCGGTTGCGTTAATAATAACAACTCTTACAGATGCAATAGCTTCCGCTAAGGATCTACCTCGAAAGGTGGCGTATTTACCCGAAGATAAAATAGAAGTTCTAGGAATTATTGAAAGAGTAAAGACAGACGCTGATGATGTCCTTGGTAGAGCGAAAAGATCTAAAATGAATAGATTTTACACTCAAAAAGAAGAAAGACATCAACAGAGAGCTTTCACGCAAGAAAGACACGAACACAACGAAAAAGTCGAGAAAGATCAACTAGCGTCTTTAGATATGACGGAGTTAAAGAAACTTTTAAAGGCTTCTGGAGCAAGTGGATATTCAACTATGAAGAAAGAAGAACTAGTCAAATTTGCTAGAGAACAAAATATTAAAGTTAAGGAAAAAACAGAAAAGTAATAATGAATACAAATTTAGAAAAAATTAAAGAGTTAAGAAAGATCACCGGAGCAGGATTTTCTGATGTAAAAAAGGCTCTAGACGAGTCAGGTTATGATATTAAAAAGGCAATAAAATTATTGAGAATCCAGGGAACTTTAAAGGCAGAGAAAAAAAGTGAAAGAAAAGCTATAGAGGGTGCGATATTTATTTCTTCTGACAATAAAAAATCAGTTTTAGTAGAGATAAATTCTGAAACAGACTTTGTTGCAAAAAATGAAAATTTCTTAAAGCTAGGAAATGAAATAGCACAAAAAATATTAGCTAGTGATGTCACTACTATAGAAGAAGCGGGAAATTTAAAATTGAGAGACTCAATAATAAAATCAGAGATTACTAATTTTTCTGCAATCGTGGGAGAAAAGTTAGTATTTAGAAGATTTAAAGTCGTAGTAGGAACTAGCGGATCATATGTCCACTCAAACCAAAAAATCGGAGTAGTTGTTAGTGGTGTAAAAATAGATAGTGATACATTACGAGACATTTCAATGCACATTGCCGCAATGAATCCAACGTATCTTTCTAAAAAAGATATTCCCGAAAGTAAAATTAAAGAAGAAACTGACATTGCTAAAAAAGAATTAGCAGGAGCTTTAAAGGGAAAACCTCAGAATATAGCAGATAAAATAATTAATGGAAAAATTAATAAAATATTCTCGGAGATGGTTCTATTAGAACAACCATTTGTAAAAGAAACTTCTAAAAAAATAAAAGATCTTGAAAAAAATGGTGAGATAACTAGTTTCGTAAGATTCGAGGTAGGAGAATCCACAGAACCAAATAAATCACTTCCTAACGATAAGGAAGGTTAGAAAAAAATAAAACAAAGGTGTTTAAATTGAAAAAAAAAGTTTTACTTAAACTCTCTGGAGAAGCTCTTTCAAAAGGAAGAGACGCTTTTGATAGAGAAACATTGCTAGCGATCGCAAGCCAAATAAAATATTTAAGAGACGTTCTTAATCTCGAAGTATTCATTGTTATAGGAGGAGGAAACATTTTAAGAGGTCATCTTTCTTCGAAGATAGGATTAGGTGAAGATCGTTCGTTGGCGGATTACATGGGAATGCAGGCGACAATAATAAACGCCTTCGCCTTGAGGAAGGTCTTAGAAACCATAGAGGTAAAGTCAGTAATTTTTAATGCTCTTGACTTTGAATTTATTTCCTCTACCCTAGATAAGAAAAAAACACTTAGGGAAGTAGGAGATGGAAAAGTTATTATATTTGCAGGCGGAACAGGCAAACCAGGCGTTACCACTGATACGACAACCATACTAAGAGCAATAGAATATGACGTCGATACAATCTTAATCGCAAAAAATAATGTCGACGGTGTATATTCTAGCGACCCCAATAAAAATAGCGATGCAGAATTTATACCAGAGATCACTATTAAAAGATTTCTCAAAGACGATATAAAAATAATCGATAGAGAAGCGATTGAACTATTAGAAAAAACCAAGAGTAATATTGAAGTTATTTTCTTCAATATAAACACTAAAAACAATATAATAAATGTTTTTAAAAACCCAAACTTAAAAAGGACAATATTAAAAAAATAAAATGAATAATTTTGAAAAAATCACACAAGAAAAAATAGATAAATGTATTGAGGCGCTTAATGACAAACTTCTAAGCGTAAGAGCGCAAGGAGCCAACCCAATGCTTCTAAACGGAATAACTGTTGATTATTATGGAACCATGACGCCATTGAATCAACTCGCTAACATAAAAACAGTTAATCCGACATTACTATTAGTCACGCCTTTTGATAAGGGCTCTGTTAAAAATATTTTAAAAGCAATTAGTAACTCATCTTTAAATCTCCCATCATCAGAAGAAGGGCACGAAATAAGAATATCAGTTCCTCCTCTAGTTGCGGAAAAAAGAAAAGAATTTGTTAAGAATGTTAAAGAGTATTGCGAAGACGCAAAGGTAAAAATGAGAGGGATAAGACACGACATTAATAAAAAAATTAAAAATAACGACGATCTAAGTGATAACGAAAAAGAGTTAAACTTAAAAAAAGTTCAAAATTATATTAATAATGGAAATAAAATAATTGACGAAATTTTCAAGTCAAAAGAGAAACAGTTATTAAACCTTAATTAAAAATGACGCAAATTAATCCATCTAAATCAAGAGATAAGAACAAGGAAAATAGTTCTAGAATTTTAGTATCTTTTTTTATTCTAATATTTCTTGTCCCGCTTTTAGTTCTTTCGGGACCATTGACTAGTTGATTCGTTAATTCTCCAAACACAATTATTGTGTTTCAATCAATATTCTTTTCGACCCTAATGATTTTAATAGGTTTAATTAATTACGAGTTTATTAGTAATTTAATAGATAAAAAGACTAATAGAAGGACTTTCATATGGGCTCTCTCTACGACTACCCTAATCTCAATATCGGTTCAAGTAGTGGCGTTTTTAGGACTAATAGATGTTATTGCCATGTCCTCGCTATTGGCGATTTCACTAATGATCATTCCGTCACTAATAATAGTTTTTCTTCTATTGCCAAGCAAATACGATTTAAATGACACGATAATGATTTCATTTATCCTGTTACTCACAAATTTATTTATCTATAGTTTAATGTATGTCAATTTTACATATTCATTCATTATTTTAGGGTGAATTTTAGGAATGATTGTTATACAAGATATCTTTGCTTTCGTTGGCGGTAAAGCATTTGGGAAAACGAAGTTTAGTGAGACATCTCCCAATAAAACCATAGAAGGATTGGCAACGGGTGTATCTTTAGGAATATTATTTGGACTATTATTCGGATTTTTAGCAATCCCTGCGCTAGGTGGGACAAATCTAGAGAATTTTATTTTAATTTCATCTCCTTACTTAATAGTGGCTACTGTTTTAATAGCGATCATTTTTGCTCCGTTAGGAGACTTATTTTTCTCAAAGGTAAAGAGATCCATGGAAATAAAAGATTTCTCCAAAATGTTAAAAGGACATGGAGGAATTCTTGACAGAATAGACTCACACATTATTACCTTAAGCCTCATTTCTTTAACATACATTATTGTTTATACATGTATTAATTAATTTTTAACCCCATTGTATAATAAAATTACTATATACATATAAAATGTTTTATTTCTTAACACCAACACAGTCCCTATGAGCATCCATAGGATTATTATTAGTAGTAATTATCGTAATTGTTTTTATACACGAATTAGGTCATTTTTTAGTAGCAAAGAAAAATGGTGTTAGAGTAGCTGAATTTTCTGTCGGTTTTGGACCAAAACTATATTCATTTTATAGATCAGGAACAACCTACTCATTCCGGTTACTACCATTTGGTGGTTACGTTTCTGTCCTCTCCAAAAGGGCCGTCGTAGAAATAGAAAAAATTAAAAATCAACCTTTGACTGAAGAACAAGTAAAAGCAATTCATAAGAAACTTTATGGCCTAGGATTATATGAAGATTATTCTTGACAAAAACCTATAGATGATATTAAGTGATACCAAAAATTATGATTCTCACTTGCAGGAGTTACATTTAACGTAATATCAGCTCTTTTTATTTTAACATTAACTTTCTTCTTTATTGGACAACCAACAACAACAAACAATCTAGTTTATTCACAAGCTGGAGAATATTGATCAGTTACTGGGATTACCTATGTAGATACAAATGGTGTTCAAGCTGAAGCAACAACTTCTAGCGACATGAAAGAAGTGTTAAAAAATCCAGCAGATAACATCCAAGCAGAGTCAGCAGAACTTGCTGTGAATGTAAACTCAACACCTTCAGGATTAGATCTAATATATGAAACTACTGACATATATAATATCCAAATGGCAATAGATATTTTAGATGGGACCGACTCTGTTAGCATAACTGCTAGCGGTTATTTTACAACGATTGAAACAATCCCTACATATAATTTTTGATCCGACATTATCGACGTTGGCAATGACGCTTTAAGATCCGTTAATCCACTTATGGTTACTGAAGACCAATATGAATTCTTCCCATTTACCTCAACAGGGTATCCGGCAAAATACATCTCTAATCTTTGATTTATCTCATTAGACGCTATTGTCTTTTTCGACACAGGCATCCCCACAATAGGATTGGCCTATAGTGATCAAGTTGCAAATGCTTACACGCACTTAAATTTACCAATCTATCAATATCTTCAACCATTGAACATGTTAGATTCATTCGCACAAGCCTCTGTTGAGTCATGAAATCTATTTGTGGACTCATGACTATTAATAGGTAATATCTTCTCATTCGGCGCATTAAACGATCAAATAGCAGAAAATAGTAATGCAATAATATTTGACGTTGATGAACTTTGATGATCTTACACAATTATTTATATGATAGCTCAATACTCAATACTACTAATGGTATTTAACATCCTTCCGATACCACCACTAGACGGTTGAAAATCATTCGAAGCTATATATGAGGGAATTAGAAAAAAAGAAATAAGTCCCAAAGCATCAGACATAGCGACTAAGGTAGGATGAGTTATTATAGCCTTCGTGTTTATAACAGGGCTAATAGTTCCATTTGTATAAGTTATAAATATGAAATTTATTAAACAATTAATATTAACAAACGATCTTAAAAAAAAATTAGACAATCATAACGTTACTTTTTTTCAGGAAAAGAATCTTTTCGAAATAGATTTTTTAACAAAAAATCACCTATCTCCTCGAGAGTTCAAATATGTTTTAATTGCCATGAACTCATTTAATAGTTCTCAATTAAAACAAAACAACCACATAGTGATACCACTAACAAGTATTTATTTTAAGAACCACTTAAATTATCAAAAACCAATTCTTAAGGATTATGAAATTTATCCTTATGTTACCACGTTACTAAATTTAATAAATCCACAGATAAAACCTTCATCATTTTATGTAAAGACTTATAATGAAAAAACAAATTTAATTTTTTTAGATGATCCTAGTTTAATTAATGGCATAGAAGAAGAAATAGAACTTTTAGAGACATATTTAAAAAATTTTTCAATTTTAAACTTTCCCTTACAATATGAATATGACAATGAACCAAAAAGTAATATTTTAAACGATTTTGAGGAACAAAATTCAAAAGCGAAAAAATTAATGTCTTCCCAGTCTCCAAAAACTAAATTACCGAGAAGTGGGTATAAAATGTTAAATCCATCATTACAGGAATCAAAAGAAGATGTTTACTTTGAAGGAGAAATAATGACCATTTCTGCTAGAGAGATTACCACCAAACGTAATCGTAGTATGTTAATTTGAACATTGTTGGTGGGACTTAATGGAAAAGCTGTGGAGGTAATATACTGAAGCAACGACGATCAAAAACTTCAGCTAACAGAAAATTCACTTATTAGAATTTATGGAAATTGAGAATTTGACTCATGGAAAAAATATTTTACATTTAAAGTAAATTCTGAAAATGACTTCGAAGCCATCTTTGAGAAAGAAGTTGACTTAAGCAATAATATCTTCGAAAGAGGTGAACTACACGTCCACACAAAAATGTCTACAATGGACGGAGTAGGGAGAGTATCTAAATACATCGAAAGAGCTGAAGCCCTAAATATAAAGTCCCTAGCTTTTGTAGATCATGATTCTATTCAATCGTATCCTAAGATAGCATTAGAAGATAAAATCCTCAAAAGTAAGAAAAGTGATTTAAAGCTTATTTATGGAGTAGAATTTTCAATTTTTGATGATTCAGAGATTCCTATTGTAATAAACGAAAAAGACCAAAACTTATATGAAAGTGAGCTAATATTTTTCGATTTAGAAACAACGGGACTATATCCTCTAACAAATAAAATTATTGAATTTGGAGCAGTAAAATGAAAAAATGGATCAATCATCGACGAAAAACAATTTTTTATCAATCCAGGTTCACCAATACCACAATATATTACAGAGATAACAAATATTAAAGATTCAGACGTAAAGGATGGTAAAACATTAGAGGACGCAATGAAGGAGGTTAAAGACTGAATAGGAGACTCTACCCTTGTTGCCCACAATGCAAAATTTGATTATCGCTTCCTAGACTCTTCATTTAGAAAGTGTGGATTAGGAAAATTAGAAAATACAGTGATCGATACTCTAGGAATAAGTAGGTTATTAAATCCAAATTATAAAAATCACAAGCTTGAAACCATCTGTGAAAAACAAGGGGTTAAATATAATTCTCATGTCGCACATAGGGCTGATTATGATGCAAAAGTTTTACATGAAGTCTTTGAAAATTTTCTCCAAGATTTAGCAGATAAAGATATGGATAATGTCTTAGATTTAAATAAAAATAAAGAAACATTATCTAGCTTCATATTTCCAAATCATATAGTAGTTTTAGTAAAGAATCAAAAAGGGATGAAAGACTTATTTAATTTAATATCACTTTCACACACAAAGACCTTAAACAAGAAAAGAAAACAGCCAATTTTGCATTTGTCTAACTTACTTCAAAATAGAAAAAATTTATTAGTGGGTTCTGCTTGTAGCGAAGGATTACTTTGAAATGCTATCGTTAATGACACAGACAATATTGAGGAAGTAATAAAATACTATGATTATATTGAAATTTTTCCACCAAGCGTTTATGCTAATTTAATTGAGAGAAATTTCTTTACCAAGGAAGAAATTATAGAAATATTAAAGCTCCACGTTAAATTAGCTAATGACTTTGATATTCCAGTCATTATTAGTTCAAACGCACATTATGTTAATAAAGAAGATAAATGAATGAGAGATATTTATATAGCTAACAAGGGAATAGGAGGAAAAAGACATCCACTATTCAACTTTAGAAATCCAACAATGAAATCTCCCGATCAACACTTAAGAAATTCAAAAGAAATATTTGATGAATTCAAACCATTCTTCTCAGAGGAATTAATAGAAAAACTAGCGTCTAAAAATACTTTACTTATATCTAAAAAAATATCTAAAAATATCTCACCATTGAAAGATAAATTATATACGCCTAAAATTCCTAATTCTAGAAAAGAATTTTTGAGTATCATAGACAAAAATCTCGAAAAGATTTATGGTAAAAAACCGAATAAAATAATAAGCGATAGAATAAAAAGAGAGTTGAAAAGCATTACCGATCATGGATATGACGTAATTTATTATCTGAGCTCCCTAGCGGTAAGGAAATCGATTTCAGACGGTTATATTGTTGGGTCTCGAGGTTCGGTAGGGTCTTCATTAGCCGCTACACTCTCCGAAATAACCGACGTTAACCCCCTTCCTCCCCATTACATATGTCCTAAGTGTAAATATCATAAATTTTCACAATTGGCATCTTCAGGTTATGACCTTCCTAAAATGAAATGTCCAGAGTGTAAACATGAATTAATTGGAGAGGGACACGATATTCCTTTTGAGACATTTTTAGGCATCAACGCTGACAAGGTTCCAGATATTGATTTAAACTTTTCAAGAGAACATCAATCAACAATCCATGAATATATTAAAGAAGTAATTGGAAAAGATAATGTCTATAGAGCCGGAACAATACAAACAGTTGCAAAAAGAACTGCTCATGGATTTATTATTAATTACAACGAAATGCAGCAAAATCAAAATAACGAACTAGACAGACCGTCGAAAGAATATCAAGCATTAAAAATTGAAGGAACTAAGAGGGGTACGTCACAACACCCAGGCGGACTAATAGTTATACCTAATGATATGGATATACATGACTTCACGCCAATAAATTTTCCAGGAAATGATTCGACAAAAAGATGAACAACCACACATCTTGATTTTCACTCTCTTCACGATAATGTTTTAAAACTTGATTTTCTAGGACACTTAGATCCAAGTTTAATAAAAATGTTAGCAGACCTAACAGGAATAAATCCTATAGGCATTCCCTTAGGGGATAAAGACGTTATTAGTTTATTCTCAAAAATTGACGCTCTAAATTTAAAATCAAATCATCTTAATTTAAATGTCGGAACCCTAGGTATTCCCGAATTTGGAACTGACTTTGTTATTAATTTATTGGAAGACGCTCAACCTAAATCCTTTGCAGATTTAATAAGAGTTTCTGGGCTAAGTCATGGAACAAATGTTTGAGCAAAAAATGCAAGAGATCTAATCATTAACGAGAATAAACATTTAAACGAAGTGATTTCAACAAGGGATGATATTTTAAACTATCTTAGTCAAAAAGGAATAGAGTTAAAATTAGCTTTCGATATAATGGAGTCTGTTAGAAAAGGTAAGGGTTTAACCACTGAGTGAGAAGAAGAAATGAAATCACATAAAGTACCTGACTGATATATTAATTCATGTAAAAAAATAAAATATATGTTCCCTAAGGCACACGCCACTGCATACGTAATAATGGCATATAGAATTGGATGATTTAAAGTTCATCATCCTTTAGAATACTATGCGACATTCTTTACAAAGAGAGACACTGAGTTTGACTTTATTTCAATTAGTGGTTCAATAGACGAGGTGTTAAAATACTATAATAGTTTATTGAAGCTAGGGTGAAAGAAAACAGATACGGAACAAAAAATAGTAGATACTTATAAGTCTGTTATAGAACTACTTGATAGAGGATATAAGATCTCAAAACTATCATTAAATGAATCGCTTGCGACTGAATGAAAAGTTGACAAAAAAAATAATTGTCTAATACCACCATTTAATATAATCACATCGCTAGGGGAAGCCGCGGCAACCAAAATCATAAATGAGAGAAATAAAAAATCATATCAATCACTGGAAGATTTTATTAATAGGAGCGGAACAAATAAAACTCTCATTAAAACAATGAAAGAAAATGGAATACTTGACATTTTAGACAAGGGCACATCAAGCAATTCTTCTCGCAACATATTTAATCATTTAAAATAAAAAAATGTTAAAATTATATTAATTGTATAAAAACTCAAAAGTGAGCCCATGCTCACTTTTAAATTAAAAAAGGAATTTATAAAACAGAATGGACGTTAAAACAAAAAATTTAATTGATGCAGCAATAGAATTATTCGAGAGTAAGGATATTTCAGTTACTCAGATAAACGAATACTTAATTGAAGTTTTTGAAAAAGTTTTTAAAACTGACCAAAAACTAGAACCGAATGAGATTGTTGAAGAAGGAAAAGTTGAAGCTAAGGTTGATGTCAAAGAGGGACTTATCGATATTAAGAGACATTGAATAGTATCTTCTAAAGAGATCCCCAAGGAAGAAAGATTTGCTAAAATCTCTATCGACGACGAGAGACTAAAAGATTCAAAACTAAAAGACGGAGATATCTTTATTGAGCAAATCGATTTTCAAAATTTATCTCACTTTAAAATAAGTCATATAAAGCAGTTACTTGTGCAAATAATTAGAGAACAAGAAAAACTAAAAATATATGAAAAATATATCTCTCTAAAAGGAAAGTTAATAAAAGCGAAGGTAACAAAAACAATGCCATCTTACGCTATTTTACAATATGAAACGACTAATGTCTTTCTACCTAGGGTAGAAATGGCCGCGAAAGAAAGATTCACTGTAGGCGACATAATAGACGTTCTAGTTTTAGATGTAGAGAAAAAATTAAAAGACGCACAAATCATTGCATCAAGATCTAGATCTGAATTTATTGAAAAATTATTAAAACGTGAAATAGATGACGTTCATGATGAAGTTATTAAAATTGAAAAAATTGTTCGTTTTGCAGGAACTAAAACAAAAATTGCAGTTTCAAGTACACTTCCAGAGGTGGACCCAGTAGGGTCAATCATCGGTGTGAGAGGCGCAAAGATTAGACCTATCTCTGACATAATTAGTCCTGAAAGATTAGATGTAATCCAATATAACAAAGATACTAATAAGTTTATTGCAGACTCTATCTTGCCCGGGAGATTGGTCGGTATTCACTGAGAATCTAAAGACGAGGACAAAAGGGTCGCAAACATTATCGTAGACAACAAGAATTATCTTTCAACTATAGGAAGAGGCGGAATCAATATTTCACTGGCTTCAAAATTAGTAGATGTTAGATTAGATGTAAAAACAATAGAAACAGCAAAAGAAATGAATATCGAGTGAGAGGCAATCGAAACTGGAAAAACATTTAAAAAATCACCAATGAAGAGAAATGTGGAATTTGAATTAGATGAATTCTCTTATGATGAGTTCGATAATAACGAAGGCGACAACTATTCAAACGATAACGAAGAAGAGTATTATTCACCTGAAGATTACGACTCTAATGAAAACTACTAAACACACACCTCTTAGAAGAGATATCGTTACTTATAAGCAATATCCAAAGAGTGAGCTAATAAGATTCATTGTTAAGGACAATAAAATAGTCGTTGATAATGAAAGCACCCTGAATGGGAGAGGTTACTATATAGCTAAAGAAAATATTGAAATTTTGTTAAAGAAAAATATTTTGATAAAAAAATTGTCAAGAGGCAAAGTGGTCTTAGATAAGAATCAAATCGAAGATGAGCTTAAGAAATATCTTAAATAGCGAAGGAGAAAAACATGGGAAAGAAAAATAAAAAAGATCAAAGAATTGAATATATGTTATCAGATTTTTTTGTTAAGAAATTAACATTCGAAAATAATATCTTAAAATTTGGAACGAATACTAGACTTAAAGACGTTTGCGTGTTGCTTGGCTTAAACCAGAAAACTATAGCGAAGAAGTTAGGATTAAATCCCTCTCAAGAAGATCACATTTTAGACGATGAACAAGTGGCGGAAATAGCGTTAATAAAAAATATTAATTTTGAAAAGATTAATGACGTTTCTGCAGAGAATGTCTTAACTAAAATTAATAATTTAATTCAAAACAAATCTTGAAACAAAGAAGTAACAATAGAAAAAAAACCACCAATAATTACTATTATGGGACATGTTGATCATGGAAAAACAACACTCTTAGATGTGATTAGAAATTCCTCTCTAGTGAAAAGTGAGGCGGGAGGCATAACTCAAAGAATAGGGGCTTATCAAGTTAAAATTGACGAAAATTTATTAACTTTTATTGACACCCCTGGTCATGAAGCCTTTACAGAGATGAGGGCTAATGGATCACTAATTACTGATATGGCAATTATTGTCATCGCGGCTAATGATTCCCTAATGAATCAAACAAAAGAATCAATAGACCACGCAAAAGCAGCCGGAGTACCTCTTATAGTAGCAGTTAACAAAATAGATATGCCTGGCGCAGATGTTGAAAAAGTAAAACAAGATCTTGTGGAATATGGTGTAATACCTGATGAGTGAGGCGGAGATACCACAATAGTGGAAATTTCAGCTCTCAAAAAGAAGGGAATTGACAATTTGCTAGAAGCAGTTATATTACAATCAGAACTACTAGCACTTAAGGCGCCTGTTAATATACTAGGGTCAGGAACTATTATTGAGTCAAACCTTAGTCAAAAAAGAGGAAACTTAGTATCGGTTATTGTTCAAAATGGGACCTTAAAAATAGGAGACAACATTGTTATCGATGACTTTACTTCAAAAATAAAAGCTATGCATAATGATAGGGGAGAAATTATGAAACAAGCGACTCCAGGAACACCTGTGGAGATTTATGGAATTAGTTCTACTCCTATGGTGGGTAGTAATTTTGTCGTATTTAATGACAGCGAAGCCGCGAAGATAGCAAAAGTCATTCATGAGTCAAGGTTAAACAAGCTGAGAAAACAGGAAAGTAAATTATCAATACAAGAGTTATTCTCAAGAAAAGAGACGGAGACCAAAGACTTTAATATCATTCTTAAAGCAGATGCATTAGGTGTATTAAAAGCCATTTCTTCTAAAGTGGAAAACCTTTCAAATGACGAAGTGAAGATTAACATAATTCGTCAAGACGTGGGAGAAATTACAAACACGGACATCTCTCTCGCAGAAGCTTCGAAGGCTTTGATTTATACTTTTGAAACAAAAATTCCTCCAAACATCGAAGCTGTATTAAAACAAAGAGGCATTTGATATAAGAATTTTAAAATAATTTATGAAATGTTTGACGACATCACCAATAAGGTTCTTGGACTGGAAGATGATAGATTCGAATTTAAAAAAATCGGGGAGTTACAAATACTTCAATTATTTCATTTCTCGAAAATTGGTAAAATTGCTGGTTGTAGAGTAATGAGTGGATTGGTTAAAAGAAATTCAGTCTTGAAGGTTATTCGAAAAGATAAAGAATTATTCAATGGTGAAATCGAAACCCTAAAGATAATAAAAGACAACGTTAAGGAAGTAAAAAAAGGACAAGAATGTGGAGTGACTGTAAAAGGTTTTAATGACTTTGAAATTAGCGACATAATAGAAGTCTACGAAAAGATAAAGATAAATTAATAATATGAGTTACAAGATACAACATTTAGAAAACAAAATACAAACAATTATTGCAACAGTAATAGAGGAGGAAATCACAAACGACGATCTTAAAAAAGCAACTATAACATCGTGTAGGTTATCAAAAGATTATTCATTTGCCACTATCTATGTTATTTTTCCTAAAAAATACGAGGATGAAGGATTAGAGAAACTAAATAACCTTAGTGGCTTTTTTAGAACAAAATTAGCAAAAGTTTCTCAAACAAGACGCACTCCAGTGGTGACATTTAAAAAGGATGACTTATTAGAAAAGGCTAATGATTTAGAAAAATTATTGGAAAAAAACAAATAAAATGTCATTTTACTTAATTGATAAAGAAAAGGGCTGGACTTCATTTGATGTAGTAGCCAAACTAAGGAATACAACTAATTCTAAAAAGGCCGGTCATAGTGGGACTCTAGACCCGTTTGCCACAGGTTTGCTAATAGTTGCGACAAATGGCGATACTAAATTTCTAAATCGTCTATTAAAAGAAAGAAAGAAATATGAGGGAGAGTTTTTTTTCGGCGAACAAACAGATACTTTAGATCCGACAGGAAAGATAGTTTTAAAAAAAGATGTTTCAATTAGAGAAGTTGATCTTAAAAATCTAATTAGTAAAAAATATATAGGAAATATACACCAAATTCCTCCCATTTTTTCTGCAATAAAAATTAATGGCAAAAAAGCCTACGAGTATGCAAGAAAACAAAAACAAGTTATATTAAAACCAGTGAAAAGAATGATATTTTCTTTCGAAGTCAAGGAGATATCTCCAAATAAATTTTGATTCTCGGTAGAGGTAAGCTCAGGGACGTTCATACGTTCGTTAGCTAGAGATATTGGCGTTGATCTAAATTCACCATGTATGTTAACTGATCTAAAAAGAACATCGATCGGAAGTTATAAGTTAGACCAAGCAACAAATTTAGTAGATCTCAATCCAATAAGTACAAATGAATTTCTCGGTATTAAAACAATTATGATTTCAGAAGAAATGATAAAAAACGCTCTCGAAGCTAAAGAATTATATTTTGAAAATACAGAGGATGAAATAATTGTTCAAAATAATAATATTAGAATTTTATTAAACAAGGTTAGTCCAAAGTATTATAAAATAAAAAAAAGGTTAAAGTAGATAGTGGAAATTATAAAGCTCTTCGAAAAAACTTCCAACAAACTTAACAAAAAAAGAATACTTGTTTTTTCAGATTTTTACATTTTTCACAAACATGAACAAAAGTTATTAATAGAAGCCAAAGACAAATCGCTATTAGAAAAAAAAGATCTAATAGTAGTTATGTTTGCTGAAGAAAATAATAAAATTTTTGAAGAAAATGACAGATTAAAATTTCTTGAAAAGATATCTCCGAACTATATTATTGTTCTCCCCCAGCACTTTTCTCTTTCGCAACAAAGCATCACTAAATTATTAAATTATTTCAAAGACGACTTGAATATTAAAGATATTTTTTACTCATCTTATTTTTACATCAATGATAGAGCGCAAGCGAAAACCATCGACCTAAAAATTATGTTTGACGAAAATTTTAATTCAAAATCCTTTGAACTAAAAGAGAGTGTAAATAATTTAATGCCTAATAGGGACTTATTAAATACTATGATTGATGTCTCAGAATTTCAAGAAATAAAAACCATTTTAGGATTTAATTATTTTTTAAGAGGGGAAGTTATACATGGAGTAAAGCTAGGAAAGAGACTAGGTGCCCCAACAGCAAACATGTTCATTGATAAGCACATGAAAACTCCCCAACATGGAGTTTACTTTACAATCACCACTCTCCACACATTATTAAAACCTAAAAAATATTTCTCTATTAGTATTTTTTCAACTAAACCAACACTAAAAAATCAGCCAGAAACATTAGAAACTCATCTCCTAAATTACAGAGGAGTTGATTTTTATAATGAAATTATAGAAATTGAGTTTATTCAAAAGCATAGAAATATTGAGACATTTAATTCGATAAAAGAACTTAAAAAAGCAATCAAGAATGATATAAAAAAAGCAAAGGATTTTTTCAATAAAAATTATTAGTATTATGATAAAAGATATTTTATTTACGTGTAGTGTAGAGTATTTTAATTTTGCTTTAACAAACATCGCAATTATCCAAAATAACGATAAAAATTTAAATTTAACATTTCATGTTATTGTAGCAACAGAAGATTTAACAGAACAAAAAGCTAAGGTGGCGAAATTTCAAGATAGAATACCAACCAAAATAAAACTTTACTCTTCTAAAAGAAATAAGAGAGTTAATGAATTTTTCGAAAATGTTGTTAAGACAGTTGAGAGCAAAAACTTAAAAATGGAAAACTTTGTACTTCATACCGAGTGACAAATTACTGCTTTAAGAACCCTGGCGTCGTTTATTTTAGAAGACGTTGACAAGTATCTTTATATAGACGTTGACACTTACGTCAATAATACTTTAGAACCTTTTTTAAAAATAAATAACGACAAGACCTTTAGCGGATCAATAACTTACAGACTCTGACACTTTTGAAGATATAAACAACTCAGAAAACTAATGAACTTAGAAAAACTCGCAGATAGAAAAAACAAGTTAATAAATGGAGGAAATTGAATCATTAATGCGAAGCAATTTAGAGATAGAAATTATGATAAAATTTTAATCGAAACATATGCGGAAATGATACAAAAACTTCAAGATCTAGGTTCTGAGTATAAGATTTCACTAGGCGAAACAGATATCGCCTTTAGATGAAGGTTTGAAGATTTTTATATCATGGATGATTCATTTAATATGTGTCTCACAACATCAAAAACAAGATTTGTCACTATAGATAAACTAAGAATTTTTAAGGGTTTAAATCGCGATACTGATAGCTATATTATTCATTTCATGGATGCTTTGAAGAGCGGCAAACAATGACACCCTAATTACTTAAACGACTTTACCACTATTGCAAAACAAGAGGCAGAGTTATGACTAATATTTAATTTTATGGTGAATAAAATAATAGCTTAACCACTATAATTAACTTATGTTTACTAAGACCGAGAAAAAAATAATTTCTAAAGAAGCTTATGAAAAATTTGAGCTTTCTAAATCTAGTAAAATCTCATTGAATAATGAGATCTTTAAGTGGAAACCAAACAAACTTATTTCCGATAAAATTATCATTGAATATTCTTATGATGAAGACCTAGGTGAACTTAGAGTTGATTTTGAATATAGCGATGAATTCAAGAAACAAAAAGATAAAGACTTATTGCACCTGACCTTAAAGAGTGAATTTTTCGACAATTTTCCTAACGAAAATGAAGAGAGCCCGTTAAATAAGAAAAATCTAATAAAACTAGGTGTGATGCTTGTAATAGTAGGGATCTTGATATATTTCCTTGTTACCATCGTTTTCTCAGATTGAGAAACCACTTGAAGTAATTTTACAAGCATATTCACAACAGACTGATCAAATTGATTTATCCCGCTATTCTTCCAAGCCATATTATTAATTGGTCTACAAGTATTTGTGATTTACTATTTTGTAAACTACAACAGTGATAAAAAACTTCAAATCTCAAAAATAATTCCATCAATGATAGTCTCCTCACTATTAAACTGATTAACGCCATTTTGAGGATTAGGCTTTGCATTCTTAATTTGAGATATTCCAAGGAGACACAAAGATATTTATGTATCTAAAACCTCAATCACAAGTGCGTATCTACTATACGGAACTATCTTTAATTTTTGACAGCTATTTTTCTCATTGGCGGTAACAATGCCGTACGGCACTGTCCTTTTAACTGATATGAGTCAACAAATCCCATCATTTGACTCATATAGCATAATACTTACATTTGCTTGAATCGGTACGGCGATGCAATTATTCACAATTACTTTTTGAATGCTAATAGCAGTCAGTGAAAAAACACAACAATTTTTCTTAAAGATCGCTAGATTATTCTATAAGCTCATTAAGCAAGAAGAAAAAGGAGAGGAACTTTACGAAAGAGCCGCCCTCTATGGATACTCTTTAAAAACATACACAGTCAAATCACTAAAAAACTGAAAAGTTTTACTCGTTTCAACTGGTTTCTATGGTCTAGGAATTGTTATAAATACATTCGCTAGCTACACACTATACCTAGGAGCTCCTGTGGACTCAATCGCTCCTCTTTTCTCAACATCTCAACTAACTCCAAATGTGTTTGATATTATAGTCATCAATCAAATGACGTGGCTCGCCCTCGAGTTTATACCGATTCCTGGAAATATTGGATCAAGTGAATTCTTCATAAGTGAAATCAATGCCACTTATTTAATATACATTTCACAAGGAACAATAGATGTGCCGATTAATGATCCACAACTAGTCAGCGAAGCGAATGCTTTAGCTGATTGAGTGACCCTAACTTGAAGAACGATGACGTATTATCTTCCAATCATAATATCTACGCCATTCCTACTTCATGTTATATGATCTTCAGCAAGAGATAAAAGAAAAAAACAAAAGATAACTGTTTAAGTATAAATAGGTAATTTTATCTCAGTTTTTCGGATAAATATTATATTATAAGTAATATGGCAATTAGCAAAGAAGAAAAATCAGTGATCGTAAAAAAATTCGGGAACAACGAAAAAGACACTGGTAAAGTAGAGGTTCAGATAGCTATTTTAGACAAAGAGATAAAAGAGTTAACTGAGCATATAAAAGTAAATAAGAAAGACAACCACTCTAGATTAGGACTTTATAAAAAGGTCTCTAAAAGATCTAGTCTCTTGAAGTATTTAAAAACAGAAGACTTTGAAAGATACAAAAAAATTCATAAAGATCTCGATCTGAGAATGAAAAAAACTTCATAAAAAAAAAATAAGCGTAAGCTTATTTTTTTATTTAAAGAAGGTTTTTAAAAGAGACTCTCTCAACTCATCGGGAATTGAAGTCTTCCCATATCTAATATCTAAGTACAGCTTTTGTGCTTGAACTTTCTTCCCAATAGTTAAAGAAACATGATTGGTCTTACAAAAGTTGATTAATCAATCGTTATATTTCTTTTTGGCGATGATCGCAGCACAAGCTACCTCAAAGTATTTTTCTTCTGCCTTAGTTTCAAAAATTATCTCACCGGGGGCGATTGTTTTTTTATAAGTGCTAATATATTCCTTAAATTTATCTAACGAAACAAATGCATCAGTGACCTTAGTCATTTTTGGATCAAATTTCTTTATTAATTCATTCTGCGCAAGAGCATTAATAGCTTTTAGATTACTAATTTCCTTATAGATTTTATTTAATCTAATAGGCTCAATAATTTCACAATGATAGTTGGAAATTTTCATTAGTTGTGTTGCTATTAAATCAACTTTTTTAGCGTCTAATTTTTTAGAGTCTTTTATACTCAGTCTATATGCTTGTTCTTTCTGTTGTAAAGAATCAAAAACAAGAGAACATACAACTAGAGGACCCACTCCTTCTCCGACGCCTACTTCATCAGTCCCAACATAAAACTTCTTATCAACTAAGTGATCATTTATTAATTTGTCTAAATTAGCATTTATTATTCCTTTGAAATAAATAGTTCCATTTGTATAAAAGGAAATTTCTACCCCACCGTAAAAAATAGTATCAAAAAGAATTTTATCAATAGGTCTTTGATCTTTTCAATTTCTCCTTGTAATGGTTTGATAGAATGAATAAAAAATCTCTAGGTTTCTTGTTTTAATAGTTAAGTGCATAACTTAATTATAAGGTATAATTTTTTTATGATTGGGATAGATATTATTGAGAATTCTCGTATGGAATTAAAGACTGGCGAAAGAATTCTTACAAAATATGAGATAAAAGAATATAAGAGTCTTAAAAATCACAACCAAAAAATTGAGTATCTTTGCGAAATGTGGAGCTCAAAAGAAGCAATAATAAAATTGACTGATAAGCAAATTTTATTTTCAGAAATAGAAATTTTACATCATGAAAGCGGAAAGCCATTTGTAGTTTTTTATAACCAAAAAAACGGCCAGAGATATGCGATGAAAAATCTAGAGATTTCAATTTCTCACGAAAATAAATTTACAATAGCAATAGCAATTATTAATAAAAAAAGGACAAATTCCAAAATTAAATTTAAAACTAAAAATATAATTAGAAAGTAGAAAAAATGAGCACAGTATTACAATGATTAAAATTACTTAGAGTACCTTTCGTACCCTTGTATTTAAAAAGAGGATCTAGAAAATTAAAAAAGTGAACCAAGAAAAACAAGAAGGAGCAAGATCCTAATCTTTACTCATTTAACGAGAGATGAACTGTCGTATATAAAAAAACTAGAGGAGCTTTAAAAAGACTTGGAGTTGAGGTAAATGTAATCGGAGAAGAGAACATTCCAAATAGTGCGTCTTGAATAGTAGCAAATCACTCATCAAACTTAGACGGAATGATTATCATTGCTGCTATTGGGGGAAAAATACCTCTTGCATCAGTGGCTAAAAAAGAATTACTTGAAAATAAGACAGTCGCAGGGTATTTTATAGGGACTGAGTCATTCATGCTAGATAGAGCAGATATTAAGCAAAATTTAAAACTCCTACAAGGGGCAGCTAATTGAGCCAAAACATTTAATAGAGGTGTTGTTATATTCCCAGAGGGGAAAAGAGTAACAAACACAGAGATGGAAGAATTTAAATCTGCTTCATTCGTATTTCCGCAAAAATATGCCATTCCAATTGTTCCGCTATCAATAACGGGAACTTTACAAGCTAGAAAAGTTTGAAAACCAGGAAAGAAAATTGTTAATGTTACCGTGCATAAACCAATTAAGTCAATCGAACATATAAAAATTCCACGAGAAATTTTATCTAGAAGAATATGAACAATGTTAAATGATGACTTATTAAAATATGAAAAATCATTAACACCAACTGAGGCTCAATATTTACAAGCGCTTAAAGATCAACCACAAAACACTGTGGAAAAAAAATCCTAGAAGTTAGGATAGTAAAATTTTAAACTAATGAACATCTTAGAAATTATTGACAAGAAGGCAAAAAATATTACTCTCTCGAAAGAGGAGATTAATTTTTTTGTAAACGAATATACCAATGATAAAATTTCTGACCACAAAATGTCGTCCTTATTAATGGCGATAAGAATTAATGGGCTAACAGATACAGAGTTAGTTGATTATACAGAGGCATTAATAAAGTCTGGGGACTGCCTTGAAGTCGATGAAAAAAGAGTCGACAAACACTCTACAGGAGGAATAGGAGATAAAACAACTATAGGTTTACTTCCAGTATTATCGGCTATGAAGATGAAAATTTTCAAAATCACTGGCAAGGGCCTTTATTTCACTGGTGGCACAGTCGATAAGGTGAACTCAATAAGGAATTTTAGTGTAGATCTATCACAAGAACAGATAAAAAATAATATTAAAAAAATAGGTATTGCCCTAATTGGCCAAACAAAGAACTTTGTACCCGCTGATTTAAAGATCTACGCACTAAGAGATATTACATCCACTGTAGAGTCTTTCGACTTAATCGCAGCTTCAATAATGAGTAAAAAAATAGCAAGTGGGGCAAAGAGTATAATTATTGATTTAAAAGTCGGAAGTGGAAGTTTTACTCCAACACTTAAGGATGCAGAAATTTTAGCCAAAAAGTTAAAACTTATTGGGGAGTACTTTAAAAGAAATATTAGAATAATTATTTCTTCAATGGAACAACCTCTAGGTACGATGTTAGGAAACGGAGTTGAAATAATAGAAGTTATTAAAATTTTAAATAATCAATCAAAAAATTTAGAAATCAAAAATTTAATGCGTGTAGTTGCTTCGAACCTATACGAACTAAGCGGAAGGGGCACCTTAAAAGCGGGCGAGAAACTATTTGATAAAGTAATAGAAGACGGAACAGCTTTAGAAATTTTTTACAAATGAATTGAGCTTCAAGGAGGAGATGTCAAGTCATTAAAAGACGGAACATTCTTTAACCCAAAATATCGTTATATTATAAGATCGAATAAGGAAGGATATGTTAGTTATCCAGACACGAAAGCAGTCGGATTATCACTAATAGACTTGAAGGTCGGAAGGGTTAAAAAGACGGATAAAATATCTTATAGTTCAGGAATAAAACTTTACAATAAAACAGGCGACTATATTAAAAAATATGATTGAATATTAAAAATCTATTCCACTGAAAAGATATCTGAAGGAGACTTAAACAAATTCAAAGACATGGTGCACATTGGGAAAGCTAAAGTAAAGCCATCGCCATTGATATTGGCTATATATTAATATGAAACAAAAAGTTGAACAAAGATTTAATCTAGAGAATTTTGATGGACCACTCGATCTCCTTTTACACCTTGTGAGGGTAAAAAAACTAGATCTTCTAGAAATATCTCTCGTAGAGGTAGCAGACCAATTTTTAGATCTAGTTATGAAACAAAAAGATACTCAAAATTTCGATTTAGACGAGATAAGCGAATATTTGTTGATCGCTTCACAATTAGTTAGTATGAAGTCAAAGCACCTCTTAAAAACAGATATTTTCGCAGAGAAGTCTGATTATGAAGTATTGGATGAAGAAAATCTATTGGATCGTTTATTAATATATGAGAAATTTAAAACAGTATCGGAAAGTATAATGAAACTATATGAACAATCTAGTAGATATGAGAAATTAGATAATGAATATATTAATTACTTAGAGACAGAGAGCGAAAAATCAATAAAAATATTAAGTAATGGTAACGAAGACTTTATGAGGGCTTGAAACAATATCTTTGAAAGAGCAAAATCTATAAAGCCTAAAACTAAGCATATTTATCGAAAGCGAATGTCAATCGAGGATAGAAAAAATATCATAGACAGTAGATTAGAGGAGCTCGGAAATACAACATTTCTTAGTATAATGGGAGACGACCAATCTATCTATTTATTCGCAATTACTATATTAATACTTTTAGAGATGGCGAATCAAGGATTTATTCAATTAAAACAAAGAGAAGACTTTAAAGACATCTATATTATTCAAGGAGAAGAAAATGAAACAAACAAAACAAAACAACAAATCAATTAGTGACCTTATATGTGTGGTTCTTTTTCTCCAGGGAAGAGACGGAGAGACAATAAAATCTCTAGCCAAGAAATTTAAAACTAATCCGAAGGAGATCCAAAGTAATTTAGAAGAATTAAAAGTATTTCTAGAAAAAACAGATTCCCCTTTTGTTGTGTTAGAACAAGAAGATAGAGTAAGACTAACGGTTAAAAAATCTGTTGCGATAAAATTATCATCTATTATTGATAAAACTATTAATGTTAGGTTATCAAAATCTGTTCTAGAGACGCTAACAATAATAGCTTATCAGCAGCCAATAATAAAACCTGAAGTTGAAAGGATAAGAGGAGTTAGTTCAGATTATTCCATCTCAAAATTATTAGATTTTGAGTTAATTCAAAATGCAGGAAAGTCTAGCCTTCCAGGAAATCCTATTCTTTATACAACCACACCATTTTTTCTAGAGTTATTTGAATTAAACTCCCTAGAGGACCTTCCCCCACTTCCAGAAGAGATAGAAAAAACTCAAGAGCTAAGTGACTTATTTAATTATGATTAATTCAAACAAAGAAGAAAGAATCCAGAAACTAATTTCTAACTACGGAAATTATTCAAGAAGAGAAGTTGAGAAACTAATCGTCCTTAAAAAGGTCTACAAGAATAATGAATTAGTTTCCTTAGGAGATCGTGCAAAGTTAACTGATAAAATTGTTATTGATGGAAACAAAGTTAACTTTACAACCAAGCACGATTATTTCCTTGTAAATAAACCCAAAGGATATATCTCTAAAAGAGTCGACGCACAACATAAGGAAGTTATTAGCTTAGTAGATAATCCAAAGAAAAGAAACATCTTCACAGTGGGGAGATTAGACGTCTTAACTACTGGGTTGATAATTGTCACTTCAGACGGTGAATTATCAGAGATAGTAAATAGTCCATATTCAAGGATAAAAAAAACATATCTCGTTTGGTGTAAAGATGAGTTAACACCCACTCAAATGGCTACTCTTAAAAGAGGGGTAAAATTAGATGACGGTTATACTACTAAGCCTTTAAAATATTTAAAGGCGATAAAAGTAGCTCCTACAATGAATACATATAAGATAAAAATCATTGAAGGAAAGAGAAACCAAATTAGAAGAATGTGGACTGCGGTTAATAGTGAGGCTATTAATCTAAAGAGAGTAGAGATAGGATCTCTTACAATAGATCAGATTCCTTCAGGGGGATATAAACGTCTTTCACAAGAAGAAATCTATAAAAAATTAGGAATTAATAAAAAGTTATAATTAAATATATAAGCAACTACCATCATTTGATGGCGGCTTAGATCTATATCAATTAGGAGAAGTTAACAAATATGAACAATAAACAAATAGAAGAAATAATCAGTAGGTACGATGAAAAACTAAAGGGGACTAAACTACTAGAGAGGGTTTTTTCATGATCCTCAAAAACAGAAGCAATAAAGCAAGAAATGATCAAAAAGTTTGAAAATTCAGTTGCTAATTATAGTGATGGATATTTGATGACGATTGACAATTTAAAGGAACAAGCGACAAAAGATGAACGAAAGTATACCAGCTTAGTGAACGATCACATCAAAGAGATTGCTGAAATAAAATCAAAGCATCAAGACGAACTACACAAGCTAGAAAAAACAAAAAATGATAGTTATAATAAGCTTGAAAGAGAGGCTAATGACAGCTATAACAAGTTAGAAAGAATAAAAGATGAAAAATTTAATAGCCTTTATATCGAACTTAAAGATACTAAAGGTAAATATCGTTCTGAATTAGAGAAATTAAACGAAGAAGTTAATCATAAACAAACTGTCATCGAAACACAAATTAAGAATACAGAGTCTATGAACTATATTAAAAACATCTTTGCAACTCCCGTAGGGAAAGGGCAAGCAAGTGAGAAAAGAGTAGAAAACTATCTATCACAATATCTAGGAGATGAAAATGTATTATGAACCAAAAATTTGAAACCTTCTCCCAAAGATAGCGATATCGTAGAGTTTGCTTTCAGAGCCAATAAAAATGATAAGAAGTGAATACCAATTGATTCAAAATCTATTCATCCTAGTTCGGGCGAAGGAGACAATGGGAAAATAATTATTGATGGAAAATACATAAGTAAAATTAGGTCACAAGCTAACAAGATATCTAAGTACTTAAACCAACCGCTCACAAAATCTTATGGGTTTTTAGTCCTTCCCAATACTGAACTACTAATTAAAGTTCTAGAGGACAATAAATTTAAAAGCGATCTATTAGATATCTTTGAAAATAAAAAAATTTATGTAATATCTCCCGAAATACTAGTACAAACACTACACTCTATTGCGATATTAGATACTCAACTAGAAATCTCTAAAAATAGTGCAGAGATTTTAAAAAAGATAATGTTGATATTAAAACAGAATGATCACTTTCGAAACAACATCGTGGAAGCAATTACTAAACTAAGCACAGGAATAAAACAATTAGATAACGCTAATGAAAACACAACAAAGTTAAAGAAATTGGTTGAAAATAATCAAAAAATAGACGTAATAGACGCAGAAATAGAGATCCCCGACACAGAAACTGAAAAGAATAAATAATTATTTTTTTATTTTTCTTTTTGCTATAATACAAAACATGGAAACAAATATTAAAGATTTTATCAAAAAACAAAAAGAAGAATTAGAAAAATTAACGTTCGAAGAACTAAAAGGCAAAGCAGCAAATTACATTGATGCAAACTTTGAAGAACTATCAACTAGAGAAGTAGGTTCAAAAGAATGAACACTTGAAGAAGTAGCAAACCAATTAGCTTTCTTTCTAGCATTAGACTCAAAGAAAGAATTACACAAGGAAGAAGAATCAGATGATTTAATGAAATTCCAAATGGTAATGAAACTTCAAAAATCAATTTTAATGAAAATGCAAGAAGAAGGAAAAAAAGTAGTTAATGTCGAAGACATTAAAAGATGAGGACTAGTTCCAAACTTAACAAAATAACTTTCTAAACACATTAGATTTTTAAATAAAGAATGACTTTAATGTCGTTCTTTTTTTTATTTATATATAATTAATTTATTCATTAAGTGAAAGTAGAAGTATTCTCGCCCGACGTTTAATATATTCAAACGTGGGTCATTGCATTTAGTAGCACAGCATTTTATTGCGTTACTAATCAAAATATATGTTCTATTTTAAATTTAAAATAGGACATTTTTATTTAATGATTATATTTTAATAAAATAAACAGGAGGAACTAAAATAGCAATTAGAATCAAAAAAAGATATCAAGGAAGACAAAGAGAAGTCAATAAAGATATCATCAACGAGAGAATAAAAGCACCTAAACTGCTTGTCGTTACTAGCGATGGCGAAAAATTAGGAGAGCTCTCAAGAGAGAAAGCATTACAAGAGGCCGATAAAAGAGGTCTAGATCTTGTATTGATAGCTCCAAACGCCAATCCACCAGTAGCCAAAATAATTGACTACGGGAAATATCGATACGAAAAACGTAAGAAAGAAAAAGAGACTAAAAAAAGTCAAACTAAAGTCGAACAAAAAGAGGTTAGAATAACCCCAAGTATTGATATCCATGATATGAACACCAAGGCAAAACATGCGATCAATTTCCTTAAAAAAGGAAATAGAGTCAAAGTATCTTTGCAATATAGAGGTAGAGAAAATATTAATAAGGAATTCGGTTATGGAACGATGCTTAAGTTTCTTAAATTACTAGAAGAACATGGAGATCTTGAAAAAGCTCCAAAAATATCTAGTAGCAGATTCTTAGACGCTTATTTAACTCCAAAGAAAAATACTAAAGGGAAAAAATAATTATGCCAAAGATGAAAACAAAATCTTCTGTTTCAAAAAGATTCAAGAAGACGAAAAACGGAAAAATCAAAATGGGACATGCGAAGACTTCGCACCTTTTTGCAAACAAGTCAACTAAAAATAAAAGACACGCGAGAAAACAGACACAGATGTCTAAGTCTGACGCTAAAAGATATAAGGATATCTTATAGAGGTTACTAATGGCAAGATCAAAATCAGCGGTTACAAAATCAAGAAGACATAGAAAGACCTTAAAACAAGCCAAAGGTTATTTTGGGCATAAATCCATTGGATATAAGTCTGCTAAAGAGCAGGTTAGAAAATCACAAGAATATGCATTCAGAGATAGAAAGCAAATTAAAAGAGAGATGAGAAAACTCTGAATTAAGAGAATTAACATCGCATGTAGAATGTATGGAATGTCTTACTCTCAATTTATGAATGGATTAAAGAAAGCAAATATTGAAATAAATCGAAAGATGCTAGCAGACATAGCATTAAATAACACTAAACAATTTAAAGATCTAGTGGATGAGTCTCAAAAAGCTTTAAAGGATTCATTAAACGCACCAAAACAAATTGAGTCAAAAAAAGAAAAAACCCCGACAAAAAAAGTTGTTGCAAAACCACAACCTAAAACAATTTCAAAACCAATAGTTAAGAAAGAGGTTAAAAAACCAGTGGTTAAAAAAGAAGCGGTAAAACCAACTGAAAAAATCACGGTAAAACCTAAAGTTTCACCAACATAGAAATAGATATTCTTTAGATAAAGAATGATATAAAAACAATCGTTTTAAGTAAGCGATTGTTTTTTATTAAGAGAATTTAGATAGGACGTTTTTGATATAATAAAATATATTAAACTACTAATTAAAAATGAAAAATAACAAATTCCTAAAAACACTATTTTCTCTAGGAATAATAGCTACCCTAGGTACTATAGCAATTACACCAATAACTCAAACAGACATTGATGATCAAGTTGTTACAACGGCCACAGATGACCCATCAATCGCCACCATCCGTACACCAGTCATTCTAGCCACCGCATTTGATCAAACAGCAGATGCTAGCACAGGACCTAGAATAAAAGTGACTTTTCGTTTTGCAGGAAGTGCTCGAGATTTTGAGTTTAGAAACAACTCCTGAAACACTCCAAACCAAATACAAATTAGATGGTATGACACGTGAGACCCACCCCGGGCAGTGACGAGCTCATCTGGACTGACCAGTAACGATTTCATTCTAGAAAATTCTGTTACACCTACGGAGGGCGAACTTATCAACATTGATGCAAAACAATATTCAGTCATTTTCTATACAAATCAAAAAGTTCCCCCAGCGAGTTATTTATATAATTGAGAGGAAAGAGGTTTCTATACAGAAGGTACGCTTATCATGGGCTATGGTGTGACTTATGGTGACTCCGCAGAACCGACCTCCGCCGATCTATGAACTGCCTACGGTGATATTTTTGCAGTCCCACGTCAAGATATTAATAACCCTGCATTTAATTACATCGATCCTGTCACTAGCGGAATTGCAATTAACACAACCGCCGGAACTACTAACCTTACCTTCAACTTAAAGCCACCAGATGATGGAGTAGAGGTAGATTCTTCTGGATGAGTAATTGGCGGCGCAGGAGTTAAAATATTTGCCGATGATGGAGTGAATAGTAGAATACAAATTAACCCCACAAACATAACTCTTCCAGCCCCGGGAGAAGAAATTTCTAACCAAAACATCGTTGCGACATTCTCAAATGACGTTTTAGCTACTAATACACCTTATGACATTTACGTAGAGTATGACTATGCCGTTTACGTAGGTTCTGGTTGGACAAATCGAACAAGGGTTTCCAACGTAACAGGTACAACCAATTCTCAATTATTTTTAATTCAGGAAGCAGGCGATCCAACAATCTCAAATTTTTCA